>BQKN01042052.1:0-31454 GCA_022839385.1 Asparagus kiusianus | reverse complement strand
TAAGGTTTGACCAAACTGGAATGGTGTGGTGGAGACTATGAGTAGTCAGAAACCACTGAAAGTTCTGCGAGGGGAGAATCAACGATTAGATCTCATCTCAGCAAAAGAGTGTTTGTGAGAGTTAAATTCTGACAAACAAGAATATTCGGAATCCGAATATTGATTTCTTGCTTATCAGCGACCGGGTTATCCCTAAGAATACCCCGATGTGGTATTCTTCCGGGAACTTCCCGGTACCTCAATTCCTCTGAGGATACTAAGGATAGTACCTCTTCAGAAATTTGCCATTTATTGGCATCATGAGTCGGTCACCGTCTTTGGTGACTAGACGATAGGCGCCGTTCGAGTAAACTGTTTCTACTACGAACGGTCCCTCCCATTTGGGTTCAAACTTGCCTTTCTTCTTGGAGTTAAGGATCATAGGACGTTTCTCGGTTAAGACCAAGTCCCCTTCCTTAAAACTCCTTTGTCGAACTTTTTTGTCGAAGGCTCTAGAAATTCTGGCTTGGTAAAACTCAATATGCTGCTGAGCTTCCAGGCGCTTTTCATCGAGCATCTCGAGTTCTTCGAGGCGCTTCTGATGTTGTTCTTCGGTCGTCATCTGGGTTGCAAGAGCGATCCGAAGAGATGGAATTTGGATTTCCAAAGGGAGAACAGCTTCACATCCGTATACCAGTGAATACGGGGTTGCGCCGGTCGGTGTACGTACAGTGGTACGATAGGCCCATAGAGCTGCGCCGAGCTTATCATCCCAATCTCGCTTGCTATTCTTCACAAGCTTTGACAAGAGCTTTATGATAGTCTTGTTGAAGGCTTCAGCTAACCCGTTTGCTGTGGGGTTATAGGCTGTTGACGAGATGTCTTGAATCTTGAACTTTTCGCAGAACCTTATGAAGGCGTTGCTGATAAATTGAGGACCGTTGTCGTGTATGATTCGTCTTGGAACACCATGCCGGTAGATGATATGGTGCTTGATGAATGCAATGACGTTGCTCGTCTTGACTTCTTTGAGTGGGACTGCCTCAGCCCATTTGGAGAAGTAATCAGTGATCGCCAGGATGAACCGATCGCCTTTTACTGATGGGGGGTTTATAGGACCAACAATGTCCATTCCCCAGGTCTCGAACGGCCACGACGTAACCGAAGGATGTAGATGTTCCGGAGGCTGGTGCATGTAATTCGCGTGTACCTGACACGCGTGACACTTCCGGGCGTATACAATTGCCTCATGCATCATGGAGGGCCAAAAGTATCCCATTCTCCTGATGCGATCATAGAGCTTGGGACCAGGTTGGTGCGCGCCGCACTCTCCTTCATGTGCCTCTTTAAGCACTTCTTCAGCTTCTTTGGTTGATAGACACCGTGCCAGCACGCCATCATACCCCCTGCGGTATAGCGTTCGATTCTCTGTATTATAGTAGAATCTTGGAGCTCTTCGTCTGATCGACTCTCTCTCCTTCACGTCTTCTGGCAAGATTCCATGCAAGACGTAGTCGATGATGGGGAAACGCCAATCTCGGGGTTCAAACTCAGCCTGAGTTGTGTGCACCTCCTGGGCCTCTTCCTCCTTGCCATTTTCATCATGAAGTGGCACTAAGAGTTGATGCGTTTTTACCGTAACAAATTGCTCTGTTCCGGGAGGTTGTGCCAAGGACACAGCTAAAGCTGCTAACGCATCTGCATAGGTGTTCTGTAGTCGCGGAACGTGCTCGATGAAGAACCCTTCAAACGATTCCGCTAGCTCCACCGCCATCTTGTGGTATGGTAGCAAATCCTGACTTCGGACTTCGTATTCCCCTTGCACTTGTTTGACGATTAGTTGAGAATCACCGAAGGCTTCGAGATACTCAACCCCCAGCTCCTTGGCGAAGTTGAGACCTATAATCAGTGCGTTGTACTCTGCCACATTATTCGAGCACGGCTCAGTTAATGAGTAGGCTCGAGGCATCACATGTTTTCCCGGGGAAACTAAGACAACTCCCACTCCGGAGGAGACCTTAGAACATCCAGGAGTACCTGCGGCATTAGCTGCTCGTGAAGCGCCGTCGAAGTACAAACGCCACACTTGTTGGTGTGAAGTTGCGTTGACTTCGTGGGTTTCATCAGGTAAATCGTCATATATCTCGGCGGCGTCCGTAGTTGGATTAGCTGCCAAGAGATCGCAGATAGCTTGCCCTTTTACTGACTTCTGCTGCTTGAAGTGCAGATCGTATTGGGACAAGAGTAAAGCCCATTTTGCTAATCGCCAGCTCATGGAAGCCGGTTGAGTCATGAATACTCGGACCGGGTTAACTTTGGAGATGACGTAGATAGTTTGTCCAACCAAATAATGCCGCATCTTCTGGATGGCGAACACTAAGGCTAGGCATTCTCTCTCAATCATGGGATATCGAGATTCTGCGCCTACCATGGTTCGGCTTAAGTAATATACCGCCTGCTCGTGACCGTTATCGTCATCTTGTGCAAGCAATGCACTTAATGAGTGGCTCGTCGCCTTGACATAAATCAAGAACGGTTTGCCCGATTTCGGTGCAACGAGTACGGGAGGTTTCGAGAGATATTCTTTGATACTCTCGAATGCCTTTTGACAAGCATCGTCCCATACGAATGACACGCCCTTCTTTGTGAGCCTGGAGAATGGTTGGCATTTTCCCGATAGGTTTGAGATAAACCGACGGATATATGCCAATCGCCCTTGCAGTCCTCTGAGCTCCTTGAGGTTCCTCGGAGGTTGCAATTCATTGATCGCCTTTACTTTATCCGGATCAATGTGAATACCTTTGGTGGTGACGACGAATCCCAAGAATTTTCCACTAGCCATTCCGAGGAAGGATTTGGTAGGGTTCATCTTCAACTGATGGGCCCGCATCAAGTCGAACATGGTCTTCAAGTCTTTGATGTGATCTTTCTTATCACGACTTTTCACGACCAAATCGTCCACGTAGCATTCGACGGTCTTTCGGAGATGCTCTTGAAAGATCTTCGACATGGCTCGCTGATATGTAGCACCTGCATTCTTCAAACCGAAGGGCATGACTGTGTAGCAGAATACGCCGAGAGGTGTTCGGAATGCGGTGTGCTTTTCATCATCTGGATGCATCTTTATCTGGTTATAACCAGAGAAACCATCCATGAAGGACATCCTCTCGAACCCGCACGTATTGTCGATGATAACATCCGTGATGGGGAGAGGAAAATCATCTTTTGGACAAGCTGCATTGAGGTCCCTGAAGTCAATGCATATCCGGATCTTCCCGTTCTTCTTTAGGACCGGAACAATATTGGCAAGCCATTCGGGATGTTGCTCCTCTCGGATAAATCCCGAATCAACGAGCTTTTTGACTTCAGCTTCGATTGCTTCCATCATTTGCGGACGAAACCGTCGTTGTTGTTGTTTGACTGGTTTAACCTCCGGCTTGATGTTGAGACGATGCACTGCTACGTTTGGGTCGAGACCTGGCATGTCTTCATAATTCCAGGCGAATACGTCGATGTACTCCCGGATAAGAGAAATCAACTCTTCCTTCTCTTCAGGGAAGAGGCTATCGCTGATGAATATTGGCTTTGGATTCTCCTCGGTGCCCATATTCACCTGAACGACTGGGTCTTCGGTAGGAGGCTCTCTCTGCTCGAACCGGTCACCATACTGCATGTTTAAGTGATGTACCCACGGGTCTTCCCATGTCGGCATCTCATCATCTTCTTCTATTGTCGTTGGATCAACCGTGACCATGTTCGACATTAGCTTTTTAAATACCTCACCAAGACTAGTGTCGGAATCCCAACCTGAAGAGTCGGAAGAATATCCCTTCCTAGTCTTGTTAGCAATTTGGTCAATGATTTGCCAGCCACACTCATCATCTGACGAGACATAGCCTAGACCTCTTTTGTGGCGGTAGTAATTATCGGGTTTTCCCTTCGGTACATAGGCCATCCGGGGTGGAACCCGTGGACCTCGACCAAAGAAAAGACCTTCTCCGATCTTGAAGTCATAGCCATACATTTCCATCATGTTACGCGCTTTCGCGTCGTATTTGGATAGATGGCGGGCTGGTTTATCGTCGTCATCCTCCTCTTCCAAGAAATGGTTGGGTATCGGAGATGCTCTTCCTTTGCCGTAGACGACCTCCTTTCCACCCCCAATCCCTGCGGGGATGATGAGCGTTGTCCCGCAAGGGTCGTGTACCTGCTTCTTTGTCAAACAAAATAATTGAAGAGGCATATATAAATCAGGGTTAGCATAGAGTTCGTTGGTGATATCATCAAGACCCGTCGAGTACTCTAAATCATCATTTATTGATAGTTCTTCGGCAAGTTGCCAATTACAACTATCTTCCGATGATTCATCATCGTCAAGATTGATTACAATGGGTACAATGTCGTTTAAAACAAAACCGCCATCGTAATCAAGCCCTGGTTCGGTATCAGCTTCATCACCGCTGTCCGTTCCTTGGGCCGATGGTTCAGTATCGGATTCAGCGCCGTATAAAAGGGAATCGGTGAAGTAATTCTCCAATCCCTTGAACGGTTGCTTATCCGCGACCACCGTCTTGACTTCATTATCTGTGCCCACATATTTGAAGCACTGATGCAGTGTTGACGGGACTATAAGGTTACCGTGGATCCAAGGTCGACCCAACAGCAAATTATAGGAAGTTTCCGCGTCAATCACATAGCATGTGACCTCCGACTTCAAATCCCCGATCTGGCACTTAATTCGGATCTTCCCCAAGGGCCTAGACCCGCTGGTGTTGAATCCGTAAATCGTCGTGCCAGTGGACGCTAATTTGCTAGTCGGGATTCCGAGATGATGCATCAATCGGAATGGCATGATGCTCACAGCGGAACCCGGATCGACTTGGATCCGGTTGACAACGCTGGAGCCGATATGCCCGGTGAAGTACAACGGCCTATCATGATTGGAATTCCTTGTCTGCATGTCTTCTTTGGTGAAAGAGATGCAGGGGAAATGATGTGCCGCCAGATTGCAATGCTGAGCTGACGACTCCGGTTCTTCGGAAGATGGTTTGATCCGAGTCAAGAAGGCTTCGGAATCACTCAAGGCTTCTTGTAGTGCCTTCCGTGTATCCTTCGACAATCGCAGCAACTCGTATAGAGTTATCCTGGCCGGGATGTTGGCCAATTGCGCCATAATGTCGAAATGGGGCTGAGAGCTTGCATTCCCCGGTTTGTCTCGTCCAATTGGATTATTGAATCGAGACGGCCTCGGGTTCTGAGCTTCTTGACGTACGGGCTCTTTTCCCTTATCCTTCTGTGGGATCCTCTTCGTCGCCACTGCAGGTGTTGGGGGAATTGCTAAAATTCCCAACTCTGCCAGCGTCTTGGAAGGTGGGGTTTTGGTACCCAATTGCTCAGTAGCCTCTGGATACTTGAAGTGATATTCGTTCCCGCTTCGAGTTGCAAAGGCTTCCTGTTCGTCCTCAGAAAGTGGGAAGGTTGGAATTTTGTCATCATCCACCCCCGGTATAGCAGAGGCACCGTAGCACGATTTGCCCTTCCTCTTCGATTTCTTCTTGTTCTTTGTGGAAGAGGTCCCGGCCCACTGTTCATCTGCGATCAAGTCCGGATGAACCCACAAGATTTCGCCATTTGGGGCTGTGTGTGGCACAAGCCCTTTCTGGCGCTGCTGGTGTGGATCATCGTTCACTGTCTTCACCGCCGCTTTGATCACCGACTCGTGTTGGAACCAACTCGAGGGAACAGATCCGAAGCTAATAGACACGGTATTTGCACCCACCTTCTTTTCTTTGGGCTGTTTCATAGTGATGACCCCAACATCGATCAGGGCCTGAATCTTATCCTTGAGAGCGTAGCACACCTTGGTAGGATGGTGCACCGCTCGGTGGAATGCGCAGTATTTCGGATCGTTGACCCTCTTGGCATCTTCCTGATCCTGAATCGGCGGTAGCTTGATCTTGTTGTTTTCCACCAAGTACTTGAAAATACCCGGGATTTCATCCTCTTTGAATGAGTAGACTTTTGGGAACCTCGGCTCTCCAACCTTTTGCTTCTGGGGCTGTTGTTGCCACCTGGGTTGTTGAGGCGCCCTCTGCTGCTGCTGTTGCGGCTGCTGCGGCTGTTGCTGCTGTTGCGGTTGTGCTTGCACTTCAAAGACTTGATTTGCGACCACCGCATTCGCATGCGCCTTCCCTTTACCTTTGGAGGTAAAATTTGGTTGCGGGGCATTGTTGGGAATTTGCCCTCTCTCCGCTTTCTTCCTCTTGAGAAACCGTTCAGCTCGCTCTCCACGCATCTTCAAGTCCTTCCAGGTTTTGGACGGCGCCATTCCCATGGCTTCAAGGATATCGAGCGTGAGGTTGTTGTGGCAGGTCTCAAGGATGAAATCCTCGCTGACCGGATCCCTGCAATTCATAGCTTTGTTGCGGAATCTCTTCACGAAGTTTTCAACCGTCTCGCCGTTCTTTTGTTTTTCATCGAACAGCGTGCCGATTGAAACCTCGGTGTCATCATCAAAGAAGTTTGTTAGGAACATGTCCTCCATGTCATCCCAGCCATTGATGCTCCCAGGCTTGAGACGGCGGTACCAATCGAAGGCAGCTCCGCGAAGAGTGCCAACGAATGATCGCACCATGAGGGGCTCATTTCCGGAAATGATTCCTAAATGAGACTTGAAATAGATTAAATGCTGGGTAGGGGAACCCTTCCCATCAAACGGCGTAAAGTTAATTAAATTAAACTTTGCCGGATATGGGATCGATTCCCACTCCCTCGGATATGGGCAGGGTATACCGGATCTTTTTACCTCCTGGGCATTCATCAATGCATTGATCTTACTCTCCAGGTCTTTCATCTTCCTGTCCTCACTCGTCTCGGTCTTCGAGTGGCTTCTGGGAGAGGCGGCGTGGTCCTCTTTTGTATTTTCTTCTGCGGGACCACCCCCAGTGTTGGTATTGACGGGAGGAATGTTGACATTATCCGCTTCCCGTTCAGGCTCCTCTGGATTGCGCTGGCTCGGTTCTCCTTGGTGAACCGTCATCGCCGCGATCTGTTGATCGTGCATCTCCCTCATCCGTTGCATGGCCATCTCCATTTCAAATTTGAAGCTTTCCTTTTGCTTGGCTAGGGCTTCTTCAAGTATCTTCGACATTTGCTCGGCGCTGATCATGAGCGACTCATAAGGTTGGCCTGCACTTGAAGCCGTGTCATCGGATGCGACGGCGGAGCAGGTATCAGAATCAGCATCGGATTCCTCCTCTTCTAGGGAAAGTCCCTTGTGTACTCTTGGGTAAGTGTTTCGTTTGATAGTTCCCGACCGTAGCCACGTCATGCATCGGGATGCCTCGGCAAGCTGATCCAAGTTGAGACGTGGTGTTGATCCCCCTCTGCCGGTCATGTTGACTGACACTTTCGAGTATTCATCCTCTCGGCGGAGCGATTTCTTCTTGTGGAAACGCTTCGGCTTGGAGAGTCTCTCGAACACCGAGATTCTTGTTGGGGTTTGAGTACACCAACATTCGGACAATACTGCCTTGATAATGTTGGCACACGTGCAGTGGGACTCCTGCATGTACCTCTTTCGAGATTTTTCCACACCCCCAGCCCTGTAGTACAGCTCATCAGCTTGATAGCTGGAGCAACCTACAGAGTGCTGGTGGATGTCCCTCGGTATAACACGCTCATCCTCAGATGAGTGTGTTTCCCTTTGGGAATACAAAAATTGGTTAGACTTTTCAAGAGTGGCCCGTTCAATTTTACGCTTTTGGGAGCGTAGAAACCGAACGGGCTCTTTCAGTTCGGCTCGCAATTCAGTGCGGCCGGTGATAGGGGCTTTCCCTTTGTCAATATTCTTGGGGGGATTGATTCCACCCCCAGTCTGGATTTTAGTTTGGGGACCTTTCAATGGTCCCAGCCGTTCTTTGACGGGTATTCTGCCTCGGTTCTCCTGTAAGGGACCGAGACGACTCGTCAAAGGAAGCTGGGATCTTGAATGATCCCCTTTTTTACCTGGCCCTGTTGAGGGTGCCGGTACGGGAGGAGTAGGCTCTGATTTGGTTGAACTCTGGGTGATAATTTTACCCTTCTTGGTTTGAGGTGTTGGGTTTGCCTTGGGCACCCACACCGATTTGCTCTTGGACGGCGTTTTGACCGCCGATTCTTGCTGCATCTCCTCTGCCTTCTTTAGGAGGAGCCGGGCATGTGCAAGTAGAGCACGGCGCTTCTTGATTCGCTCCTCGAGCGTGGAGCGGTTCCTCTTGACGCGGATCCACTCATTCGCTCCTGATTTGGAGGGGAAGTTGATTACCTGCCGCTGCTCTTGTCGCTGCCTCGACTTCAAGTCCTCTGCATAGCGCACTCCATCCTTTGACTCCTTGGCCTTGGCGAGCTGTTGAGCGAGACGTTGGCAACGTCTTTGAAGCGCTCTCTTTGATGGAGTTGGAGCAGCATCACCTATCGCCTTTGTGGCGGTTGGATCTACGTTCTTGACCACACTGATCGACGCAAGGCCGTTGTGTGGTGCAAGTGTAGTGGCAGCGACGGCGGGGTCTTGAATTGAGGAGCTGGAGATCCCGCGAGCCCTTTTTTGAGATGAATTCCTCCTGCGCCGGTGCGGAGAGGCAGATCTGGAGGAGGAGGAGGAGAGGTACTCTTCGAACTTCTTCTGATCGAATTCGTATTCGATCTCTTCATTCACCCGGATCTTGAAGGCCGGTTGCGTCACTCCGATCTCGGCAGCGAGGTCGGCGGCTCCCACTGTGGTCGCCAGCTTGTTTCCGGTAAAAGTTGCTGTTTTCATTGATGTTCTCTTTTTTTGAGATCTGTTACAACTTCAAGCGTTACAACAGTATAAAATGAAAACAAAAGGGTTACAACTTAAACGAAAATAAACACGAGAGCCCGGTTTGGTACGGTCTCGCTTGCGTGGGTTGTTGGCCTGTGACGGGGACGTCGATGTCCGTGGACCGCCGACTCTTCAAGATCCTTGCCGATAAAATCCGGCAGAGTTTCGTCTATCCGCGTAGGATATAGAAACAGAACCTCGTCGATCCGCGCAAGATCTAGAGGTTATAAGCGTATATCTCGGCTAAAACGAGATAATAGCTCTTCTTAGTGTCACCGCAAAGGAGCAACACTAAGGATCAGAGAGGGGGGGTGAATGAACCTTGATGAAGAAACTCTGACTCCTCACTCCAGCAGGGCTTCGCCGCTTCAGACTCTAGAATTTCAGATCTCGAGGATAATCCCAAGACCGGAAATTCTTCTCCAAGAGCTAAATCAGCGCCAAAATCAAGAGCCCCTCACAAAGGAGGCCTAGGGGGCTATTTATAGCCAAAAGGAGAGGGGGGGGCTGATATGGACACCCCAAGAGGAGAGACACCCCCCTAGGGGTGTCTTGGCCAAGGCCGGGACCCCCCATGGGGTGTCTCGAGCCAGCCGAGACATTTTCGTGTGTCCCCGGTTCAGCCCGGGGCTGTGCCGTTGTCCCGCTGTTGACTCGCCGTTGACTTTTCGTCCGAACTCGGATTTGGGTGATTTCGGATGCGTTGGAATCGTGACGGCGAGCTCTGTAGGCCCCGATGGTTGGATTGTCTGTGGGGTGGTCGAGGCGCAGCAGGCGTTGGTCTGACTGCAGTGATAGCGGGGTTTTCGGTCAACCCGTATCCTTGCGATTCTGACATTCTGTCGGCTCACGTAATCCGTCGGTTTGCTTCATTCGCTCACCGGCGTCATTTGAGCTCTTGTGAACCTGATAGTGACGTTCGATCGCCGCTCGTTGACACCGAGCTATGTTCGGGGACCTATCGGCAATTTTCGACGCCTACATTTAGGAAGATAATCCACTTTACAGAAGGTTACCTCAGACTGAGCCAAGCACAAATGAGTGAAAGCACAACCATCGAGGCAAAACGACCGTTTACAAAAAAAATCTCGTTTGACTGAAGAAAGACAGAGCGGTCGTCCGAAATAACGTTCGGTCGACCGAAAAATCACGTCGGTCGACCGACCGAAAAATTCGGTCGACCGCGAGCTGCTTCAAAAACTTAGAAAACAAAACAGACCATCTTCGGTCGACCGGCGCGGTCGACCGATATAGAAATCGTAGATTCGGTCGACCGCATCGGTCGACCGACGACTTTCTGGAAAAATACTGAACAGATGGCTCTTGGAGCGGTCGACCGAACCGGTCGACCGCTTTCTGACATTTAGCTGAAAACAGTTTTTGACTATCTTGAAATATTTGCAAAATATTTATTTGACCTCTAAAAATTCTGAAACTTTGTAAAATGTTTTTAATACTAAAAACAAACTGTTTGGAAAAGGAATTTTACAGATAAGTCCTCAAACTTGTGAAAAATAAGGTTTTGTGAAAAACGCTTAAAAGTTTTAAATATGAAAACGTGTGTGTGAGTCCCAATAGCTTCAAGTAAACATATTAACTCTTTGCCTACATTCTAGCACTAGAGAGAACATAAAGAAAAGCTAATATCCTCATATGAAAGCATTACTTGAGCTTTGATATAGCTTGAATCGGATGAAGCTTTTGTATGACTTTGTTGTTCTTGAAATAACGTTGCTTCATCTCTTGGCCTCCTCCTCCTTTGGATATCATCTTTGTAGCATATATTCCATCCATCCTCCATTTATGGCACTAACGAGCTTGATAAATAGATTTACTATATTTTCACTCAATAAGCCATTAGTACCGATAATGGTGGTTGTAAGAACATCATCAAAACATAAGGGCTAACAATGTCATCATCGATAACACCTGTGGTTTCGAGAGGATGTCCTTCATGGACAGATTCTCAGGGTATAATTAGATCAAGATGCACCCTGAGGACGAGAAGCACACTTCATTCAGAACTTCAGTGGGGGTGTACTGTTACACAGTCATGCTCTTCGGACTCAAGAACACCGATGCAACCTATCAATGCACCATGAGCACCATCTTCTGAGAACATCTATGGAAGACAGTCGAATGCTACGTGGATGACCTTGTTGTGAAAAGTCACGACAAAGACGATCACCTTCAAGACCTAAAATCCATGTTCGACCTCTTGTGGTCCCATCAACTGAGGATGAACCCCACGAAATCATTCTTAGGCATGACGAGTGGCAAGTTTTGTGAATTCGTCGTCATGACGAAGGGGATCCACATCGACCCAGACAAGATACGAGCCATCCAAGAGCTCTAACCGTATATGAATCTCAAGGAATTGAGAGAACTACAAGGATGTCTGTCCTACATCTGAAGGTTCATCGCCAATCTTTCGGGCTAATGCCAACCCTTCTCCAAGCTTATGAAGAAAGGTGTTTCCTTCGTATGGGACGAACCTTGCCAATAAGTTTTCGAAGAGATTAAAAGTTATCTCTTGAATCGACCAGTCCTAGCGGCCCCGATCTCAGGCAAACCCTTCTTGATCTATGTGAGAACAATGGAGCATTCTCTCGGTGCCCTCTTAGCACAAAACAACGATGCTAGCCATGAGCAAGGCATCTATTACCTGAGTAGGACCCTGTAAAGAGCTGAACGACGATACCCCATGGTCAAATAGGAATGTCTGGCCCTAGTTTTCACAATTTAGAAAATATGACACTACCTGGTCAGTCAAACCATTCATGTTATTTCCTGAATGAATCCCGTCCGGGTCTTCATGACACAGCCCGGGTCCTTGAATTGGCGCCTGGCGTGATGGGCATTCTTGCTGTCTTAATACATCATCTAGTTCATGCCGCAGAAGTCTGTCAAAGGATAAGCAATCTGCGATCTCATGACCAGTCACCCGCTCGAGTCAAAGACTGAACTTTTCGAGGACATGCCGGACAAAACCCACAAGGTCAATGCAACCTCCTAGAAGGAAGCCTGGCAACTATACTTCGATGGCGCATCTCACGTGGGCACAAGTGGGTCTATGAAACCCACAAGGTCAATGCAACCTCCCAGGAGGAAGCCTGGCGACTATACTTCGATGGCGCATCTCGCGTGGGCACAAATAGGTCTATCATCGCAGGTGTGGGGATGGTCTTGGTTTCTCCGTAAATCATGTATTACCCAAAGATTTTTCACTAACTGAGCCATGTACCAATAACGTGGCTGAGTACAATGTACTGCTCATTGGACTCAACTTCGCTAAGGTGTTGGGGGTGAAGCACCTCGAAGCCTACGGTGACTCTCAGCTCATCGTCAGACAGATGACGGGGGAATATGAAATCAGAAATAATGACTTAATTCCATGTCACCAAGCGGTCATCAAGCTAGCCGAATCATTCGACAACTTCTGCATCGAGCGTGTGCTCCGTTCCAAGAATACACATATAGACGCTTTGGCGTCATTGGCAGCTAACCTAGCCCAACCGCTAGGGATAAGCCAACAAGTCACCGTCACAAGCCGGCAACTCTACCAGTCGGAGTACGCTCTGGAGGTGAATGCAACTCGCTAGGCGGCAGGCCAACTCGAACCGAGAGATTGGCACTTCCCAATCATTGACTACATCTTGTACGGTAACCTACCTGAGGGCGCTAAGGAGCAAGACTCTGTTCGCAGACACGTCCCGAGGTTCTACTATGACACAACCACAAAGGAGTTGTATCAAAAGTCGTACAATGGTATGCTGCTTCGATGTCTCTTTACGACAAAATCACAGGAAGCCTTACGGGAAGCCCATGACGGTGCCTACGGAGCTCACCAACCCGGACCCAAGCTCTAGGATCGCTTGCAAAGAATCGGCTACTATTGACCCAAAATGATCAACGACGTTGTCGCTTACGCCAAGAGTTGCCATGCGTGTCAAATTCACGCTAATTACATGCACAAACCACTCGAAGACTTGCAACCGATAGCAACTTCGTGGCCGTTTAAACGTGGAGGATGGATGTCATCGGACCAATATCTCCCCCATCAACCAAAGGTCATCGCTTCATCCTTGCGATAATCGACTACTTCTCGAAATGGGCCGAAGCTATGCCCTTAAGAGAAGTAAAGACCAGTGATGTGATCAAGTTCATCAGGCATCGCATCATCTACCGATACGGCGTCCCAAGGCACATCATTCATGATAACGGATCACAATTCGTGAGTCATGCCTTCACACAATTCTATGACAAATTCAGAATATAGAACCGGTATCCACGGCTTACTACCCGTCAGCAAACGGATTAGCCGAGGCTTTCAATAAGATAGTTATCAAAATCTTGACCAAACTGACCTCCAATAGCAAGCGTGACTGGGATGAGAAGCTAGGTGGAAGTTTATAGGCGTATCAGACCACGGTTCGTATACCGACCGGTGCCATGCTTTACTCATTGGTATACGGTTGTGAAGCCGTGCTGCCACTCGAAATTCAGATTTCGTCCCTACGCGTCATACTCTCAATGGGGATGACAACTGAAGAAAGTCATCAACGACATCTCGCAGGCGTTAGATGAAAAGCGACTTGAATCTCAGTAGCATATTGAGTTCTATCAAGCCCGAATCACCAAGGCTTTCGACAAGAAAATCAAACACAGATCCTTCAAAGAAGGAGAACTGGTCCTCACAGTTCGACGACCCATGATTATTAACACCAAGAAGAAAGATAAATTCCAACCCAAATGGAAAGGTCCATTTGTAATAGAAATAGTCTATTCAAATGGAGCTTACCGCCTCATCAAACCGAACGGTGACAAGATTCTGATGCTTATCAATGGCAAATTCCTGAAGAAGTACTGTCCTTAGTCTTCTCCCGCTTCTCCTTATTCCGACAAGTATACGAGTATAAACTGCTTCTCCTTACTCCGACAAGTATACGAGTATAAACTGCTTCTCCTTACTCTGACAAGTATACGAGTATAAACTGTTTCTCCCAACCTCCAACTGGTATACGAGGCTAAACTGTTCCATACCTTTGACGGAAAGTTTCTGAAGAATATTCTTAAGGATAACTCAGCAACCTCCAACCGGTATATAAGGCTAAACTATTCCCTACCATTGACGGGGAGTTTCTGGAGAATATTACATAACATATTCTTAAGAATGACCCGGCAACCCCCTGCTATAGCTATTTAATCATGTCCAAAATGGGTAAAATCCTCCCACTGGTGCACGAGGCTAAACTGCTCCTTCTTTCCTCAAACTGATGCATGAGGTTAAAATGCTCCTTACATCTCCCACTCGGTCAAACCTTCCTACAGTTAGGACTAGAACCAAAATCCCCTCTCGATTCTTTGCAAGAGCAAGAGGTCCACTTTCTAGACGATCAAGCCTTCTCATAGTTAGGATCATCCCGAGTCTTCCACCTGGTCAAACCTTCCTACTAGGACCAAAGACAACTATCAAGTTAATTGTCACATCTGATAGTCATTTCTCCATTAGTCTCCTCCAAATTTCCCCCGTCGATCCTCTCTAATAGGACGATGGGACCACTCCCACTGTCATGTTAACACCACACATCTGACAAAATAAACTTACTAATTCTCTCCAATAGGATGGTGTGCCCATAAAATTTTTCAAAATCGCAACAAACTCCCATTGTCACGTTAACAACCACCTCTGACAAAATCAACTTACCAATTATCTTCATTAGGATGGTAAGTCCTCAAAGTCGCTCCAATCACAACAATCCAATTTCCTTACCAATCCTCTTCAATAAGATGGTAGGTCCTCAAGGTCCCTCCGATCGTGATAATCCTATCATGTTAACGATTACCTTTGATAATCAACATCATCATTCCCGTAAATGGCATCGTCCGATCAATCATCACACTCATACGTCCCTGAATGATCTGATCCATTCCGAGTGTTCTAATATTCTTAGAGCTATCGATAGGTGCCTACCATGCGATGGCTTCTACATCAATCAATCATCACACTCATACATCCCTGAACGATTTGATTATCCCAACACCATCATTCATGCAAATGATGTTGTTCGTCGATAAACGACCTACCAAGTGATGTGCCTTATCGATTCCTGGATGGTGACCTACCAAGTGACGAGCCGTTATTCGGACCCTCTCCTGGTCGTTCCCACAAGTGGTCGGTCTTTTCACACTAAGTTATTGCACTTAACAACATAGCCCAACCTAATTGCGACTTAGCGGTCATAATTAACTCAACCCGACGCCTCGAACGTCTAAGGATAGGAAAGATATTTTAGCATTAAGTCAAAATTTTTTTTCCGACAACTCATCGTAATGAGGGGAATAGTACAACTAACATAATTCAAATGGTAATCAGTAAAGGCATATCAAACTCGTTGACAGCTGAGGGTTTGCTAAAAATCCTAAGTGCGGGTCAACAAGAGAGCATATGCACAAGTTATTTGAGATGCAATGAGCGAATAATAAAGGCATAACTTTATTTCATAACAGCAGATTTTAAGACAATACATTCAAACAAAGCAAACAAAGACATCTCAAAATCTACCATGTCGAGCTTAATCCAGCAAAGTGAAGGATGCGAGCTCGGTCTTAACAGCGGCCAGCCTCTTCGCCCGGTCAGCTCAGAGCTGTTCCTCAGCTTCCTTTTGGAGTTCGGCCTTAGCAAGAGCATCAGCAGCAGCAGCATCCGTGTCTTCTCGACATAGCACATGGAGAGCTTCCATTGCTTCTCTATAAGCACCATGAACTCTGGTGCTCTCGAACTTAAGGTCCTTCTGGGTCGCCTCTCCCTGGGCGGTCCTGACTCCTATATGCTCAGCAATGTTGTTGTAAGCGTCCATCTTAGTCTGCAGATGACGTTGTCGCTCACATAAGTTCGCGACAATAACCTCCTTCTCTGATGTCCTCTTCTCTCGAGCTTTACGCTCACAAGAAGCTTTGATCCGAGATTCAATTATAAGTGGTGCCACCTCATCACGAGGGTCGGTGAACACTAGCCCTTCCAAGCGATGCATGGCTTCCTCTAGGCGAATGAGCTTTTCCTCACAACGCCTAGCCAGTCCAATACCCCACATATGCTGGATGTCCTTCGTGCTATCAGCTATGAAGGGGTAGAAGTGGAAGAAGGTACCCCACCCAACGCTAACGATAGAGATAGTTTGCTTCATAGCATTCTCTAACCGTCGGAGGAGGCTTTTCACGGAGCCGATATCCGGAGAAGCAGATTTTTGACCCGGGGCCATCACAGCAATAGGCTGCACCCGGGGGAGAGGCCCGTCATCATCAATGGGTGGCCTCCATCTAGGACCTCCTATATTGGCCGGGTTAAGAAAGTCAGGCTTACACTGGGGCTTTGGGGAATATGTCCGAGCAGACACTGGAGTGGGCCACTCCTCCTCGTCATCATATATCGGAATGGGCCCAGACTCCGATCTTGCCGGCCTCCTCTTGCGAGCAAACTCTTCATATTGGTCCGCTTCCTCTCTAGAGAGGGGTCTCTTCCCAGAAGATCTTAGGGTGTAAGGCCTAACAATCGATGCCTCCTCTCAAACTACAAAATACAACAAGAGGAAATTAGAAACTTTGACTCAGAAGGTCGAAAGTTTTCTAAGTCTTGAGAACAGGCGGCCTACATTATGTAGGCGAGTTGAAAAAGCTCACCAATCACGCCAAATCACTGATCAAAGTAGAGCTAGATAGAAGATAGAGGCTCGCCAATCGAGCAGAGCTCGCCTAGTCAAGCTGAGCTCGCCTAGTCAAGCTGAGCTCGCCTAACAAAGGCAGAAGCTCGCCTGACCAAAGTAGAGCTCGTCCTGACAGGCAATCTCACTAGAATAGTAGAGCCTAGCCTGAGTGGGCGAAACTCGCTAGAAGATTAACATGAGTATGTTCATCTTCTTCATTTTTGAGTTCGCTAGTTATGGACTTACCATGGTGTGTTCAACCCGCGTTAGTGGCGGCGGTGGTAACGTTAGCGGCAGCGGCAGAGGAAGAAGAAGCTTCCTTCTTCACCTTGGAAGCGAGTTCTTCAAACCTCGAGGCTATTGCAAAAGCGAGACGGAGGAGAGATAAGTTCTTCGAAGGCTTGAGAATTTCGAATGGAACAATAGTTTCCCGGCAAGGGAGACAAAGGCATTTTATATAGGTGAGATTTCACGGCTGAGATCCACCATCTCAGCCGAGATGAATGGTTCAGATCGACTAAAGCAGCTCGATTCGGCAGTTTGAATCGAACGGTCACAACAGGACATTCAGAATTCCAAGCGAACGACCAAGATTTGGTGGTTCGAGCCACAATCGCTCATCGAAATGACGATCGAGATCGAGGGCGCCACCGAATCAATGACCTAGATCAAGCGGATGACGACGAGGTGCCCCCTATCAGATCGCATTAAATGTGATCTGCTGTGCTTTAGCTGGCGAGCGACTGGGGCTGATGCGACATAAACATATACATAAAAATTGCAAGTGCACAACTAATCAAGTTATCATATAAAAAGTTATCGATCCCATGAGGAAGGTGTTTGTAGGAGAAAATTAGATTAAGTTCTTATGTTGTGTGCATGACAATTAGGAGTGATGATAGAAGTGATTGTGGAGAGATGGAGAGAATGAGAATGATTGTGTGTAAAAAAAATGATGTTGAAAGTGATAGATAAAGAATAAATAAAATCACAAGGAAAGAAAGAAAAAAATAAAGGAAATAAAAACCAAGGAAATAAAAGAAAAGGATAAAAAAAGAAAGAAAAGAATGAGGGTTCAATTAATGATATAAGGAATCTAGAATTGAACCCACCTCAAAAGAAAAGACAATTCTCTAGAGAGTTCTAGCCTCAAGGCGAATCAAAGAATATGAAAAAAAAAGAAAAATAAAAACTAATCCCAAGAAGGTTCTAGCCTCAAGGTGAATAGTATAAGAAAATAAAATCTAACTACAAAATAAATTGTAAAAACTAAACTATAAAATAAATTACAAGAATTAAATGCGAGAAAATAAATCTACTCTATAAGCATAAATCTACTTTATAAACATAAAGTAAATCTAAGGCAAGAGGGTTCTAGCCTCTTGGCTATTTAAGCAAGAAAATAAAAAAATAAAAATATTAACAAAGAGGAAATTTACCACCCAAGAGGGTTCTAGCCTCAAGATGAAAGCAAACCTCACTTTTGATCTTCATCTTCATCATCAAACAAAGAGAAGAAAAGAAAAATATGAAGAGGTGAAAAAATTGTTTTATTGATTGTAACAAAAAGTTACAAAATTAAAAAGGTCATCTCAATTAAGAGTAACCCTCCTCTCCAAATGGAGTTATAAAAATTTTCACACCCACAACCCCTCACTCTTTACCCCTATTTATATAGTAAACATCAGTGAATGAGAGCCATTGGATCAAACTTGAGCCCCAAGACAAGCAAAATCAGCCATTGACTCGTGCTATAGTAAACTGGCATCGATGCTGGTATCGATGCCAGCATCGATGCCGCCATCGATGCCCCCATCGATACCCACTATATCTAAATTCTGACTTCACAGATAGCTTCTTCTCATCGAGATAGGTGATTTTTATATATTATATGTTAAATTCCGTCTTCTGGATTGGGAGATATCGTCGTTTCTTTGTGTGCAACCATTTTGAATATGATTTCTTTTCATATTGGATTTTTGATTTTCTCCGGCTTCTACAGGCTACTCGTCTTAATTCTGGGCTTCAATAAAAAGTTACAAAATGAGGAAGTTGGAGTCTTTTGGGCTTTTATTCATTATTTCTTTATTAACCTGTAATTAAAGATAAAAACAATTATTAGTGGTATATTTATTCATGTAAAATAGATAATGAGGGTATAAAATTGTAATAAAAATGTGATTATCAAATACCCATACCTAAACTTTTGCTAGTCCTCTAGTAAAGAAAGAAAAATCCTAACTCAATTTTGCAGGAATCGCGATTGTATTTAACGCATACAACTAGCCTTTAAACCCCTAGGTTATCCTAGTGGACGAGTTATAGTCTCGTGAGGGTTTGCAATGAATATATACCCACAAAATTCGGTCAACTTGTCAATTTAAAGAAGCCAGTAAATAAATAAATTTACTTGATAATTTTAGACAATCTAATTGAAGCTAGTTATTACTCAAGAAAACATTTTTATATATAACTCTAAGGTAAATTTCAAAGAAAATCTTCTCCTTATAGCTATACAAAACCAAGCTAAACTTAGGAATTTAATTTAAAAGTTTTGAAAGAACATACTAACTCTTTGTTTTAAATAATTTTCAAGTTGCTTGATAAAAAATATTTTTCAAGACCATATATGAAAATATAACTATATATAAAACATTTGTTAGCAATTTTTTTCACTCTTTCTTTCTTGGTGATTTTTTCTACTTTAACGGGCTTTCTAAATGACCATTTAACGAGTTTTGGGTCAATGGATCCCAACCCAATTAGGGTTAGGTCATTAAGTATGAAAATACTTATTGGGCTTAATTACTCGGTCAACGTAGGCTTTATGAGATATAATCACCTTAAATTTAAGAGTTTTTTTTATATTTTTGGTGCCCATTTTCCACACTCTTCTTTGACAAAGTTAGTTTTTTAAATATATATATATATATATATATATATATATATTAAAAAAAAAAATAAAAATATAATATATATATATATATATTCTAAAAAATATGTAGATCAAGATAACTTAAAAAATTATTTTTAACTCTAAGCTAAGAATGTAACAATTTCATTATTTTAATTAAAAGTCTAAGTTAAGGTTTAAGTGAAGTATACTACTTTGAAAATCATTTCTTAAGAAATTTATTTAGTGTTATTATAAAAGGTGAACTTGAGTATATCACTAACTAAGGATTAGAAATTTTAAAATTTATCAAATAGATCAATTATTATTTAACTCTATTAATTTGGCAAGTGATAATATTTTTATGATTTTTTTAAAGGAAAGAAGAGAAATAAGAAGAAAGAAGAAAAAAATTATGACAAAAATGTAACAAAAGGTAAAATAAAGAGGAAAAAATAGCTACTTACCACTCCCACACCTAAATTTTGCATTGTCCTCAATGCAAACTTTATGATGCATAAAATAAAGCAGATAAGAAATGAAGTACTTACATTTGGTAGGCTGACCTAGATGATAAAAAATCTGTAATTACCTTCGGTGCGAGGAGAATGGAATCAAAATTTTATTCTTTTTTTCAGAATTTTTTTTTCATATATATTTTTCCTCTTTTTTCATTTTCTTTTTTTCTTCTTTTTTTCACTATAACAGAACAAGAAACTCTCAAATGAGAGAAGAATAAATTCTTATTATTATTATGAGACAAAACAAAACAAAGAATGTAGAATGAAGGATTCAACATGAAGAGCTTATATTCTACATTGAATCTTACCTTATTGCTGAAAATTCTTACCCGGATTTTAAATAGATTCAAAATGATATAATCAATGATGTGCTGAATTTCTAAGCATTCTGGGGTGTTCAATGATTCTTGGAACAATGTAAGGTAGGTATTGGTGTCATGTATTTTGAATTTCTTAATAACTTAAGACTCGTGATTTGTGAAGTTTTGTTTTCTAGCAATCAATTCTTCTTTAACAACTTCCACAACCCCAAGATTCAATGTTGAGGTATAAAAAATTGGTTGTTGTTTATTTTCTAAAAAACTAAGTTCATTAAGAAAAAGTTCTTCAAAATTCAGTTCACAGCAGTAAATGTTTAACATAGTTTCCTTATTCTGACAAACCTGATCTACTTCTTCTAAAAACTCCAACTCCACACCAAAATTTCCTCAATACTCAAATCTGACTCTTCTTCTTTATTTTCTTCTAATCTTTCTTGAATGTAATTTATTTCTAAAGGCTGATTATTTGGTTGGTCCCCTGGATTAAAAATGTTAAGATCAGCAGTCAAATTCCCAAAGGATAGCTTCATTTGACCAGTTCTACAGTTGATGAGAGTATTAGAAGTGGCTAAGAATGGTCGTCCTAAGATTACAGGTGTCTGTCTAATAGGATTGGAAATGGGTTGTGTTTCCAAGACTACAAAATCTATTGGAAAAATAAAATCTTCAACCTTAATCAGAACATCCTCTAACTTACCCATAGGGACCTTGACAGATCTATCAGCTAACTATAAGGTGCATTGGGTTGGTTTTAGTACACCTAGACTTAATTGCTGGAAGACTGAATATGGAAGCAAATTGACACTGTCCCCTAAATCTAAAAGCGTCTTATCAATGTGAGTATTACTAATGACACATGAAATGATGGGGGAACCTGGATCTTTACGTTTTAATGGTATGGGATTTAAGAGCATGTCACTAATATTGGCGGCCAAAAAGACTTTATTTGGAACATTTATTCTTTTAATTTTTAGTGCACAATTCTTTTAAAAAATTAGCGTAAGACAGAATTTGTTCAATTACATCTAAGAGAGGAATGTTGATCTTAACCTGCTTGAATGTTTCTAGGATCTCCTCCTCTTGAGGGGAGAGTTTCCTAGGCCCGAGTCTATCTGGAAAGGGAGTAATTGGTCTAAATCTATCAAAAATTAGCTCAGGTTCGGGTTCTTGGTCATCTGAGAGGGGTGATTGTTGAATACATTCATCAGAAGGAGAAGGAACTTGTTCTGGATCAAGACTTGGAGGTGCTCTCACTTGATTATCGACATGTTTACTTGATCGAAGTGAATGGATTGCATTCACTTGAGCTTCATAGGATGAACCGCACCCTGTGTCCTTAGGGTTGACCACGGGTTGACTCGAAATTTTTTCTTTCTCTCTTTCACTCACGACACTAGCTAGTTGACTAAGTTGGGTTTCTAATCTAGCTATTGCTTGAGTGTTGGAGTTGAGTATTTGTTCGGTTGATTGCATAAAGGAATTCAGAGTGCTGGATGTTTGAGTCAACATATTCGTGGTTTGTGTAGAGGCATTAATTATTATTTCCAAACCCTTTTCCAAGACATTGAGATGTTTGTCATGATCTGGATTGTGAGGAGTATGAGTTACAGCTTGATGATGAGGAGACTGATTTTGATATGACAGATTGGTTTGGTTAAAATTTGGGTGAGAATTGAAAGGAATTGTGTTTCCCCCAGGAAATGGTTGGTTTGAAGTGGGAATGAAGTTTTGGTTTCCGGAGAGGTTTTCTTGATTCATGCAAAACTAGGGTGATGGAATGCAGCGTTAACCTGTCCTAGTGGCTGATTATTCCCTAAGAGAGGACATTCTTCTGAAACATGGGATGATGAAAGACAGTTGTGATAACTTGAGCCAGAAACTTGATTGATTTGAGCCGGTGCTCTTTCCTTGATTTCTAGGGCTTCTAACCTGTGCATGATTGTAGCCATCTTAGCTTCAGACGCAATGTTCGACTCTAAGGAAATACTACTGGACTTAGGTTAGGGAACAGATGAAACTCGGTCATCACAGTATTCCCATTGCATGGTTTTCTCGGAGAGACTCTCTAAAAACTCCCAAGCTTCTCCAGATTTTTTCCTCATGAAATCCCCTTGGCACATCGACTCTAAGGAAGTTTTTGAAGAATAATTCAATCCTTCATAAATGATTTGGCATAACCGCAACTTCTCGAGACGATGATGAGGACATTGGATAAGAAGGTCTTTGAATCGGTCAAAATACTTCCAAAAGGGTTCTCCCGAGACAATTTAAAATTCATGATGTTGTTTCTTAGCTTAACCGTTTTATGGATCGGGAAAAATTTCTTAAGAAAAATGGTGACAAATTCATCCTAAGTTGAGATGGAATTTGTGGGTAAGCTATACAACCATGTTTTGCCTTGTCCTTAAGAGCAAATGGAATAAAACTGAGTTTCATCACATCTTCAGTTAATTCTCTCATTTTAATCATAATACATACTTTCTCAAATTCTGAGATAAAAATATAAGCATCTTCAATTTTATTCCCCAGAAATTTAGGAAGCATGTTTATATAATACGGTCGAAGCTCAAAGTTAGTTCCATTTGCCTTAGAGAGCCTAATGCAAGACGGGATTGCATTCCTAGTGGGATGACACATATCTTGAAGAACAAGTGGATTAGGATACACCATTTCTATGATTGGTTCAAAAAGCGAATTAATCGATGCGTATTATCTCTAATCCACGTTCACATACACCAAAACAAATTCTTTTTATAATATATATATATTTTTTTAAAAAACAAAAGCTATTTTTTTAAGATTATGAGGATAAAAAAGAAAAACCTAACTAAAACAAATAAAAAATAATCACTTTGCAATCACTCTAAACTCTAGGGTTAAGCCTAACTCAGCTTGACCAGCTCCTAACCAAAAACTCCTAAAGTGAAAAGATTAAAGTTTTACTCGGGTAGTTAGACAAGTAAGGATAGTACTAGAGGGTGATCAGAGATCAATTAAGTACCTCGTTCCTTGCGTAGCGCTTTACGCAACCCCTAAACCTTACCTTAGATACCAACTAATCCAAGAAAACTTGAACCAGTTCACTTAGGGATTCTTTGTTTCTTATTGAGCTCGAGTCCTTAAGGGCCAATGTCTAATGAGTTTTAGGAGGCTTGGGTTTGTGAAGTGAGGAATTAGTGATTTTCGGGCTAAGGAAAGAGTGATGTAATCCCTTACCTTATCTTGATTAGGGGGTTTTGCCCTTAAGAAAATTTTCAAGTGTGTGCCAAATCAAGACTATTAAATCACTTTGGTGAATTCCTACTAACTATATGCAATGCAACCCTATAAATTAAAAGTGACTACAAAAGGATGATAAAAGAAAATCTTGTTTTTTTTAATTATGGTCAATCAATCATACAAAAATGAGAAGGGGGATATTGTTTGAATTTATTTTCTTGTTAGTAAATATTCGAGTGTGAAAGTACCCTAGAGGAGGGGGAGGGGGGTGAATAGGGTTATTGCTAATCATATTAGATATTAATGTCGATTAAAACTTATTAACAAATTATTCTTGCAAGATAGATATACAATATGATATGAGCAAGAATAAGCAATATAAACAAAGTGTAATATCCTAACAATGAGATACACAATGAGATATATGCTAGGATAAGCAAAAACAAATGTGATAGGGCAAAGTGATTAATGAGCAATAGCGAATAAAATAGACTAAGCAATAGACACAAATGATATGCCAATGCAAACACTAACACACAAGGATGATCATGGAGTTTGGACCTTCCGTCCTACGTCTCCGCTCCCCACTCTCTGGGAGAAATCCACTATCACAACCGGATTTTCTAAGCTCACCCGAATAACGTTTACACCTCACAATTCGGTTTTCTAGTTCACCGAAAACTTTACAACACACACAATTATAATCACACTCTACACCCTCTAAGTGTTGGTCTCTAGCCCGTGTTTCCCTCAAGTGCTCGAAATTACGACCTACCTCTAGGCATTACTACTGACGCCACTCCTCTTGGGACAACCCCGTCTCTCACCACATACTCTTCTCGGTGTACAAGTGTGATACAACGTGTAACTCACAATAAAGTGTAATTACAATAAAATGTTCTCTAATTGGATGAGAACTCAATGTAAACTCAATCTCACAAATCACAAACCCATAACCTAGTATATGATGTATGAAATGTTACAAGCTCAAATAGGGCGTGTGTGATAAAATGAGTATAAATAAAATCTAACTCTATTAGCAAACTAGCAATAATAAGAATATGAAAATCAATAATAAAATTGCTAGAGAAAAGAGTTAAAAAAACTTCTCTATAAACACAAAGAGGTTGAAGAAGATTAATGATGAATTCCTCAATTGAAAATGCAAGCCTCCTCTTTGTAAACTCAAACTTAGAAACTTAAACAAACTTTAAAACACTTTTAAACTCCTCTTTAAAACCCTCTTCTAAAACTTAAGATGAGAACAATAGGGGTTTATATAGGAAGAAAAACCAATGCACAAACCCCTAACAAATCCAGCAAAAAGACAAAAAAACAGAAGGCTAGAAAAACTAGTCGTTGGGCCGTTAGTCGACTGACGGGTTTAATCAGTCGACTGATGAGCTGACCGTTGTAGGCATTTACCAGCTCATCAGTCGACTGATGGATCATCAGTCAACTGGTGAATCGACCAAAACAAAATAAAATTTTTTTAATGATTCCAGGCATATTCTTCAGTCGACTGATCAGTCGACTGATAATAGGTTATCAGCCTGAAACAATTTTTGAAAACGAGTTTTAAAGTCTTTAAAAAATAGCAAATAAATTCTAAAAAATATAAAACTTTGGGAAAAATTTATAAACATGATTATGACCATGTTGGAAAGGAATTTTTTTAATTTCTTCTTACCATTCGTGAAATCTCAGAAATATTCAAAAGTGCTAAAATACATGTTTTTTAAATATGTTGTTTTTACCATTTTAGCTCAAATCAAGTTCTAAAAACTTGTGTAATCGTTTTTTGGACATAATAAAAGATGTTAACATGGTTTGTATTGTCCAAAACACATTTGAATGTATTTTACATAAAAACACCTATTTTCATGAAAATTCACAAATGTAATGTGTGTGTATATTTGAACTTATAAAACTAACACACATTATATAAACCCTAAACTTAATTTACCTAAGCTTGATAAATCTTCAATATGCTTGACTTGGTAAACATGGAAGAAGCTTGAACTTGGATTTTGACTAGTGTGCATAGGCTTCATAACATGAGACCTAATAAGAAAACATAAACACTAGACAAACAATATTAGGAATTGTTTGTAATCATCAAAACAATATTAAAAGATGTAGGCTCATAACATGAGACCTAACAATCTTCCCCTTTTTGATGATGACAAACAAAAAGAGTATATAAGATATATAATAAAACACAATACTCTTAAAATATACTCACAATCAACTTGTTTCTCCCCCTTTGGCAACGTCAAAATGGGAAAAACAAAAGAATAAGAGAGCGAAAGCTCCCCATCATAAAGCATAGGTGAGTATAAACAAAAAATATAGGGATTGCTCCCCCTATCAAAATGTCATATGGAAGATGTGCAATTATGAACGTGACAAACAAATGTAAGTAAGCATAGAATATCAAAAACACAACTCATATTAAAGAAGACCAAGTGAACACATATGCATGTATCATGAAGATAAGGTGCCACAAGAGTCTAAAACATAAAACCTAAAAGATTTTAAAAAAGTAAAAGAAAATCAAACGTTAAATGATTTAAATTTTTTTTTACAAATTATCCACCATAAAACATGATTGATTGAGAGCACAAATAGACATATAAAAGGTGTCTCAATATCCTATCATAAAACATTATTTGGATATAAACAAAAGTAGATCATAAAATCAAAAAATAAAATTATGAATCTCATGAAGGTTCTAATAAAAGCCTCAAATGATACTAAAAGAAATTCAAAGTGTATATATTGTATCATTTTTGACAAAAATAAGAGAGGTGAGCATAACAAGCTCTTGAAACAAGTTTTAACCCAAATAAAGCTTTTAGCATTCGGTAAACCTTCCAGGGGTTGCTCAAACATTCTCTCACTATGCAAATACAAAACAAAGTATATATCTAAATTTGAAGAAATCCTTTTTGTAAAACTTGATTAAACCATATAAGGAATACATTATAAACCACAATTAGAGGATCCGGAAGCTCAAACACATAAATATCATCATAAGAGTGTTTTATAATGATCCCATAAATACAAACACATTGTTCAAGCTTAAAAATTGAAAACAAGGTAAACTAACAAAAATATGATGTTTTAAAAAATCATCTTGATAAAAATTATATCAATTCATAAAGAATAAAACATGAAAGTCTATGAAATAGAATCATAAAAAAAATTATGAATGATAATTTTTCAAATGAAATACCAAGTATAAAATTGTTTTCAATTTCGTTTATAAAACTTAAATAGAAATCATCTTTAAGAACATGAAAAACTAAAAAGCTAAAAGAATTCATTCTTAAAGATTAAACATGTTTTGGTACCCAATTATTCTTGGTACCGAAGAGTCTAGGGACATGACCCCTATAATTAAAGCTTAAAGCTCTAGGGTTATGATCCCTTTTGGGCATATTTTGTGTACGGATCTGATCATAGCAATAATTATGCAAATGATACATTCGATTGTAATAAGTGCAATGAAGATGATGCGTTTGTTTATGTTGACTATGTGGATGTGCACGTGGAACATTTGCAAACAAAAATAAATTATTTGAAGCATTTTGCAAATGTAAAACATTTTAAATAATGGTCTATTTGGAACATTTTGTAACTTAGAAGATTTTTGCAAATCATAACAATATTTTGCAAGATGTCCAAATCTACCACAAATATTACATTTAAACACATGTGGTTCTTTAGAAACATTTGGCAAAAGTGAATTTTTTTAAATCAAAACAATACTTAGCCAAATGACCAAAACGACCATAATATTCACACTTATACACATGAGTATGTTTACGATTATCACTATGTGTGTGTACATGTGTATGAGATGGAGAAGCTTGATGGGATGCACAAACATGATTAGGCTTGTTAGACTTTTGTGCATTATAACAAAATTTAGCAATATGACCTTTACGGCCGCAAGTTAAACACTTGTAAATTTTGTTAGACTTGTGTGCATAGTGTATAGGTTTCTTGGAAACATTTTTGTTGGACTTTGTACACAAGTCCATAAACTTGTTGTTATTAACAATGCAAGTTTTTAATATTGAATCTAAAGTGGATATTATATTTCTAACTTGATTCAACTCATCATTTTTACATAAGCATTGTTATTAGAAGTAGAACATGCATGATCAATTTTGAGAGAATTAAGCTCTTTTCTTATGTTCTTAACTTCTAACATAGCATCACATTTAGCATGAAACAAACTAGCATTTTCTAATTTTAATTTTTCATTGCATTCTATAAGATTTATATTTTCATTTGCAATGAGATCAAACTTAGTAGCTAGTGTTGCATGAGAGGATTTTATTTCGACATGCTTGCTTTTTAAATTAATGTAGCTACGTTGCAATTTCTTATAATCATGCATTAATAATTCATAGCCATGTGCGAGTTCATCAATAGTAAGATCATTTTCGTTATCGGACTTGCATACCTCACTAGGGCTATCGCCTAGTGGCCGTGTGCATGATGAGGCTCCTTGTGAACTTGAAGATGGAACCACCAAAGATCGTCGGATCACCTCCAAGTTTTCTTGATGTGCTTTAAATAATTTCCAAATTGTGTAAGCACTATCAAAATGAGCATGTTCGTTAGAAATACATGGACCAAAAGCTTTATGCATAAATTCTAACACTAACTTGTTCATAGTAAACATTTTCTTATCATGTTTGCTCCACTTGGATTTCTCCGAAGTGGGCACAATATATGCATTGTCAATAACTTCCCATAAATCTATATTTCTAGATTCAACAAAAAATTTGAATCTACAACACCATTGTTTCATAAGGGAAGTTACTATATCTAGGATCGATCTCGAGCCCCGAGACTGGAGATTTCCTATAATTGACTACGTGGTGCATGGTATTTTGCCACAAGACACAAAAGAAAGGGACTCGGTTCAAAGAAGAGCATCGAGATTCATTACAATTCAACATCCTATACATTATATCGTCGCGCATACGATGGGTTATTACTCCGATGCCTCTCAACTAGGGAGGCAGAAGAGGCTCTCAAAGAAGCTCACGACGGAATCTGCGGTGCACATCAACCCGGTCCTAAGCTCTGTGATCGACTCAGAAGAATGTGATATTATTGGCCAACCATGGTCAAAGACGCAGTTGACTACGCTCGACGGTGCTATGCATGTCAAACACACGCAAATTACATGCACTAACCCCTGGAACACCTCCACCCCTCGGCTACTTCATGGCCATTTGAGACTTGGGGAATGGACATCGTTGGTCCTATCTTCCCACCATCAGTTAAAGGTGACCGCTTCATTTTGGCGATCACCGATTATTTTTCGAAATGGGCCGAAGCAGTCCCACTCAAAGAAGTGAAGACAAGCGATGTCGTCAAATTTATCAAACACCATATCATCTATCGATATGGTATTCCAAGATGAATTATACACGACAACGATCCTCAGTTCGTGAGCAACGCTTTCATTAAATTCTGCGAAAAATTCAGAATTGAAGATGTCTCTTCTACAGCATATAATCCTACGGCAAACGGATTAGCTGAGGCATTCAACAAGACAATCATAAAGATTTTGTCAAAACTCGTGAAAATTAACAAGCGAGACTGGGATGACAAACTCGGCGAAGCCCTTTGGGCCTATCGTACCACGGTCCGTACCCCTACCGGGGCCACTCCGTATTCACTAGTGTATGGATGCGAAGCTGTTCTTCCTTTGGAAATTTAGATTTCATCTTGTATCGCTCTCGCAACAGGGATGACGGAGGAAGAACAACACCAGAAACGTCTCGAAGAACTTGAGATGTTAGACGAAAAGCACCTGGAGGCTCAACAACAAATTGAGTTTTATCAAGCCAGAATCTCTCGTGCTTTCGATAAGAAAGTCAAGCAACGAAGCTTAAAGGAAGGAGACTTGGTTCTCACCATCCGACGTCCTATGATACCTAATTCCAAGAAAAAAAGGTAAGTTCCAACCCAAATGGGAAGGACCGTTTGTGATAGTGATAGTCTACTCAAACGGTGCATATCGCCTAATCACTAAAGACGGTGATAAGATCATGATGCCAATAAATGGTAAGTTATTGAAGAAGTACTATCCTTAGTACGCTCAGAACAGATTATTAAATGGGAAGTTGCTCGAGAATACCATATATGATATTCTTAAGGATAACCCGAAATCAAACGGTTGTTCTAAATAAGGATCAGTCATCTAAACAGTTCATGTCTGGTCATAGAGAACTCCTACTGTAATCTTCTAAGCACTCTCTTGTTGAGATGCGATTTGATCACTCTTTTGGATCAATCTTCCCTCACAAAAGAGTTCTCATCGTTCCTCACTATCAAATCAGTTCATGGCGAGCCTAGCAATGTTCTTTGGGCTAAGTCCGGTCAAATTTCAACTATGATTCACACTCCCATTTCCATTCGGTCAAACCTTTTCATACTTAGGACTATAACCAAAATCTCCTCTCGATTCCTTCCATGAACGAGAGGCCAACTTTCAAATCGATGTCCCTTTCGATAAACGGAAGGTCTTCACTCCATTCGAACGACCAAATCTATAAAAGTTAGGGTCGTCTCAATATCCCTTTTTGGTCAAAACTGTCAAATGACTGTGGTCAAGATCGGGTTTCTTTTCGATAAACGGAAAACATTTTACTCCTTTCCCTTCAGCCAAACCTATAAAAGTTAGGGCTGGAGTCTGAATTTCACCTTGATAAACAAGAAGACTTATTTCCGGATCAGATAAGAAATCATATAAAAGTTAGGGTTAACTGAATCCTCTCGATTCTTAGGTTGGAGATCCCACTTTTAGTTTCATCTCACAGATTCTCGAAGTGGAGATCCCACTTTAAGTTTCTTCTGTAACCAAGGATAGAATATAAAATTCTTCCTCTTTAGTATCGGGTTCACTTCTCCCGTAAAAGAAGGACTGAAGATAGAATATAAAATTCATCCTCTTCAGTATTGCGCTCGTCTTTGCCCCGTAAAAAGACACTACATTCTAATAACTCCATAATCCATGCCTTACAGGTATGGGGAATTTTATCTCGAATCCTAAGTAGAGATAAGTTGGAGCCTAATACGCACTGCCGGTTAGTCTTTTACCGTAAGAAAGTCGAAGTCTACGTATTCAAATTCGTAGCATTGAGTCTAAAGGAGTTCATTCCTTTAGCACAACATTACTTGTGAAACGGATCTAGATAATTCACAGGCTAGCCCGATTCAAACGGTAATTGGCAAAGGCATGTCAAATCCGTTGATGGCTGAGGATTTGCCAAAAAATCCTGGAAGTATTATGATTGATTATTCTAAACGGGATGAGAAATCATAATTAGAATTAAAGTAGACTGAATAAGATATGTGTATCATTAACAAAGACAGGTGTTCAGATACAATAGTTGTAGTCACTTTACATTGATCTTATGACTAACGACTTGCTGCTCTAATTTGGTTAACTCCTCGGCATAAGTACGTTCAAGCTCACGCTACAGCTCCGCCTTGAAAGAATCCTCAGAAGCAGATAAGAGTTGGACAACTTCTTCCTCCATTTTGGCTAGCCTTTCCCTTGAGAGCGCCACTTTGCTGGACATCACGGTTTTGCTATGCTCCTCCCCGGCCTTGGTCACTTCCAAAATAGCTCTTCGTTGTTTTGCCTCCGCAAGTTTTTGTTCAAGCTCCGCTATTTCGGCATCAACAGAGGCTAAGGACAAGTTGATTTCGCGAAGGTGAACCAATCTTTTGGAAAGAACTTCCTCCGCTTGGTCGACCCATCTTCTCTGTGCCTGAATCCCAAGCTCGACGGATGCTCGAGCTTCATGCCATGATTACAGACGAGTCTCCATTCGCGCAGCAACATAGCTAGAAGCACCAACGGATTAGAGTTCTTGTAGCTTCACAAATTCACGCTCTAATTGATTTACATCGTCAATCAACGCGTCGGCTATATTGAGA
>BQKN01042049.1:0-17912 GCA_022839385.1 Asparagus kiusianus | reverse complement strand
CATGAGTCAAATAGGCCTTTATAAATAGCGTATCAAATTGAAATTTTCACAACATATAGTATTCACACAAATACTTTGAATCTATATAAAATAGTTGTCATAAAAAAAATATTCTCAAATTTTGAGATATACGCATATATCGTCCTCACTCATACTAGGAAATCCTTTCGGACTCTATACATGAATCCTAAGAAACTCTATCCTAGCTCCACGACTCGACACAGGATGATCCTAAGGATACTGGAACTAGAGCTCTGATACCAACTGTGACGCCCCTGGGTTCACACAAGGCTGCAGTCCAAGGTGAAACCAAGAATGTCAAACCTGCCATGCACCACACCGTGCAATAACATGTTTCACCATCACAATTAACATCTATCTAGTAGAATCAATAACAGGTGTAGGTACAAAAGCAGGTAAAAGATAATACTCGAATAACTGATGAAATCTAAATGATCAAATAGATATCTCATCATCCAACAAATGGGAATGCATAAACAATGTCAGAATAAATAAACTGGGGTACTAAACAAGTCTCAAATACAAATATCTGACGAAAAGGAAATAAGGCACACAGCCTTTACAACTTCTATGAAATAGTCCTCAAATGTCAAATCATCAACTACAGTGGAGCCCAAGATATATAATACATAGCTAAAATGTAAAGCTGAACACTAAAGTGATCCGCTATCAACCTGCGATACTCCGTGCTCCTGGCTCGTGACCTGAAAGGGGGAGGGACAACGAGCGTCAAAGCGCTAGCGAGTAACATCACAACCAACCCCAAGGGAAAAGGGCTCGTTGTTATGAAAATACAGATAATATATAAAATAGATCTAAACTCATTGATCTTACGAAATAAGGGTTTTAGTATTTAAGAATTTACAACACGAGAATAGGTACGTCGAGCGAAATAATCCAAACAAGGAAACCCTCATGTATATACCTTACATCTCAAATTATAAACTCCTAAATACCAAACCCAAGGTTCTAGTACAATAACAATGATAAAAGGAACTCAACAAACGCCAGTGCATAATTACAGTGCTGTAACATAGTCAACGTGAATATCACAATATTTATTACATGAATATTGTGTCAATCCTTCATAAGTGTCATACCAAATCTACATAATCAGTATGTTGTGAAATGTGGTACAATAATCACAAGCAGGGTTAAGAACCATGTCCGATACAAGAACTAACTATCATAGTTTTCCAAACTCATGGAATAAGTGTCAATTGTCCAACACGAGGACTGAGAGGGATTATAGTCCAACACGAGGACTTCTATGGATTATAGTCCAACACGAGGACTGTGAAAAAAATGATAAAAGAACGCTATAACTCGTGGAGTGAAATCTGCTTATCAATCCCACACCCAAAACTATATATATATCCCAGAATTTATACCCTAGGTCATTCATCATGCATGGATACGTAGTGGGGCTAATAACCAAGGTCAGTTGGTCCAAACAAACCACCGAGGAGGAATAAAAATACCCAAATACACCAAAACTGGAAATCTACAACAGAGGATCGTCGGTCGACCGGTCCGGTCGACCGAACTCTGATACAAAATTTTGGTGGTCGCCCGCCAGACACTTCGGTCGACCGAAATTATGTCGCGTTCGACCGAATTTGAGTCGCGGTCGACCGAATAGTTATCGCGGCTGACCGGAACTCCTACTCGAACTCAGCGGTCGACCGCGTCGGTCGACCACCGAGCGAACAGAACCCAACCTGGGTTCTGTCAGTTGCTAAACCTGATACAAAATAAAATCTTCGATAACATGGGTTTTGATGAAAAGGGGATCACACTGAAAATACACAACCAATTTCCAAAACTTAAAATCTATATTTCCAAGATTTAAACTTATGAGAAACAAATCCAAATCGTTTTAATAACTGTAAATATGTTTTAAACTCTTTTAGACAAAAACTCAGATCTAGATCTTCTTTAACAGAACATGGGTGAGTTTTTTTAAAACATATTAAGCCCCAGATCCATATTCTATAATATAGTAAACTATTAGCTAATCAAAAATACGAATTTGGCTCCATAAATTCAATGAAAACTTAGTTCTTGACATTAAAATCAAAAGGGGTGGGGGTTGGGCGAGAAATTACTCGCCTTGGGTGCTGATGATGCCCTAGATCTGCAAGAGGTTGATCCCCTTCGCTGAAAACCCCAAATCCCGCTGAAAAGCCCCAAGAGCTGCTCCCAGATCGCCAAAATCCAGCTAGGGTTTTGAGGAAGAAGAGAGAGAGGCTAGGGTTTACTCCTGGGGCTGAAGGGATCTCTCTTGGGTTGAGTTGGTATAAATACCAACTCCCCAACCCGACCCGAAACCCATTAGCCCAAGAACTAAAACCTGAAATCAAAACCTGTAAAAACCCTCTGGTCGCTGATCGGTCGACCGCGCCGGTCGACCGCGTCGGTCGACCGATCAGCATAAAAATGCCTGCTGATGGCATTTCACATGCTGGGCATATCTCACTCGATTTCTCTCATTTGTAAACACCTGCTGGGTTCCCCAAACACTGGTAAACATATATATATCTTATATTTATGTGGATATTCATCCAAGGGAATTATTTACTATAGATAATTCACACATATGTATACATATATACTATAGGAATTTTCGGGGTTTTACAAAAATATTTCTGATCAAGCAACTTGAATATTATTTTAAACAAAGAGTTAGCATGTCCTTTTTAAAACTTTTAAATTAAATTTCTAAGTTTGGTTTGGTTTTGTATTGCTATAATGAGAAGATTTTCTTAGAAATTTGCCTTAGAGTTATATATAAAAACGTTTTCTTGAGTAATAACTAGCTTCAATTAGATTGTCTAAAGTTATCAAGTAAATTTAGTTATTTACTGACTTCTTTAATTTGGCAACTTGACCGAATTTTATGGGTATATTCATTGCAAACCCTCACTAGACTACAACTCGTCCACTAGTGTAACCTAGGGGTTTAAAGGCTTGTTGTATGCGCTAAATACAACTGTGATTCCTACAAAAGTAAGTTAGGATTTTCTTTTTATTGCTTTGCTAGAGGACTAGGAAAAGTTTAGGTGTAAGAGTATTTGATAATCATATTTTATTATAATTTTATACCCTCATTATCTATTTTATATGAATAAGGATGCCACTAATAATTATTTTTATTTTTAAATGCAGGTTAATGAAGAATAAATTCCAAAAATCTCATCTCTCATCAAAAGCCCTTGATTTAATGAAGAAATGAAGCAAAAAAGAAATCAAGAAGCCCATTGGAAAATCAAATTGCCAATATATTCAAAAGCCCAAAGCAAAAGAATTAAGCCATGAAGAAATGAAGCTCACGAAGCCAAATTAATTCTTTCAATATTTAATAAAGTGTTAAAGCTCAAAATGCCAAGAAAATGTCCAAGGCCCAAGCCCAAGAACAAACACAAGGTAGATCCTCGGACAACAACCAGGAAGGACTTCACATCGATGCCAGCATCGATGGGGGCATCAATGCTAACATCGATGCCTATATCGATGCCAACATCGATACGCCTATCGATGCTAGTATCGATACCTCCGGCATTCTATTACGAATCTAAGGCTGAAATTTATTGTTTTTAGATAAGATTTCAATCCAATGGCTCTCATTCACTGATGTTTACTATAAGAGCATCTCCAACCCAAAAACCCAAAATGGTATAGTTGGTACACCAAGTTGGTGTTCCAACTCCAACCATTACACCAAATTTTACACCAAAAAGAATATTCATCTTATTTACAAACTATAAAATGGGATATAGTTAGAATATTTGATTTATTATAACACATTATAAGGGAAAACTTGGGAAAAACCAAAATCTCCATATCTACAGTGCTGCGCTAAATCTGGCGCAACACTGTAGCACCTCATCAAAATGGCGCTGAATTTGCAGTCCGGTTGGAGGAAGATTTGATGCAGTTTTTGCTCCATTTTGGGTTTTTAGAGTTGGGTTGGAGATGCTCTAAATAGGGATAGAGAGTGAGGGGTTAGAGGTGTGAAACTTTTTGTAACTCCATTTGGAGAGGAGGGCCACTCTTAATTGAGAAGGCATCCAAATTTGTAACTTTTGTTATAATTAATAAAATAATTTTTTTTATCACTTTAAATATTTCTTCTCTTTGTTGGATGATGAAGATGGAGATAAAGAATTATTTAGAGGTTTGCATTTCTTTTATTTTTCTCTTTTATTTTTTTATTGCTTATTAGTTTAGATTTATTTCTATACTTGTAGTTAGATTTTATTTTCTTGTTAAATAGCCAAGAGGCTAGAACCCTCTTGCCTTAGATTTATTTCATGCTTATAGGTTAGATTTATTTTCTTACATTTAATTCTTGAAATTTATTTTATAGTTTAGATTTTGCAATGTATTTTGTAGTTAGATTTTAATTTTTTTACACTATTCACCTTGAGGCTAGAACTCTCTTGGGTTTAGTTTTTTTTATCTATTTTTATTTTTCTTGATTCACCTTTAGACTATAACCCTCTAGGGAATTACCATTTTCTAATAAGTGAGTTAAATTTTAGATTACTCATATCTTTAATTGAATCCACTATCTTTAATTTCTTAAATTTTCTTTTTATTCTTAATTCTTCTTTTTGATTCTTGATTCATCTTTTCTTGTGAAAATCATTCATTCTCTGTCACATCCACTCTCACTTATATTTTGTGCCTATTTACACATTATCACTTTCACTATCTCTCCACAATCACATTCACTCATCACTCCTATTTGTCATGCACACAACATAAAAACTAATTTTAATTTTCTCCTACAAAACAACTTCCTCGTGGGATCGATAACTTTTTATACTATAACTTGATTGATTGTGCACTTGTAATTTTTTCGTATATGTTTATGCCGCATCAACTATGCTCCAAATGAGCGAGATACAACGGCACCCGATTCTCACCATGGCTATACACCGGCTCCCCTCTGTCTGGTGCCGCTAGCGTGAACGTCTTGGGGATATCATAGAGCTTATAAAGCCGCTCTAGATCATCCGTGTAGATCCTTGAGTGAATGGGCCGAAGAAGAGCGATCTTCTCCTCATTACGCCCAGCAGTCGAAGCTTGATAAGCCATTGAAAGTTTTCTGCTTAAAAGCCTAGAGAAACGCCAAAGATTTTTTAGAAGCAAGATTTTGTAAAGAAACATTCTCAGCCCCCAACAAGCTATTTATAGTTTCATGAAAGACACGTGGCCTGATCTAAGGGGGTGCAGTATTTTGAAACAAACGAATGAGATCCGTTTTGAAATCTCAAACGGTTCACTCAAAATACGAAGTGCCACTCCTTTATTTACTCCACGCAACCTCTCTCGAAAATCGGAACGCTTCCCACTAATTTCATAATGCATTTATTCCTAAAATTCATTTCTGACCGTTGATCAGAGATTAGATGCGGTGATCAAAGTACATAGTGACGTCAGTCACGTCAGTTGAAAGAGATTTTTCAGTTTCTCATCCTAAGTAGATTCACACTGGCCTAAACCCTATTATATTTTACTCAGACCCGGCTAAAGCTGACTCCAAGTGAAACATGCCAACGTTTATGGTATTCACTATCCGTCTGTCACGCCCCGGGCCACGGGCCCATTGGCGTGTTCAAGTTGTGGGACCCACTAAGAGTAACTCAATGTTGGCTAAAGTCCATTGCCAAAATAGTAGAACTAGTTGTTCTTAGGCCTTGGGCTTCTCTATTTAAGCCACTAATATTTCTTCATACTAATGCATATGGGACTAAAGTGGGGGTGTCACAATCACCCCACCTTATAAAGACGATGTCTTCGTCATCACGATATGATAATTAGCACATCCTAGTATCACTTCCAGGCAATGTGGACTCTAGAGGTGGCTCCTACGGGCTCTAGAGGTGGCTCCTACGGGCTCTAAAGGTGGCTCCTACTGCATCCACACGGTGTAGCACTTAGCCCTGTATAGCACTTAGTTCCACACTTCCGGCTAGTAACTACTCTGATACCATTCATCACACTCCGGGCCTACGGGCCCTTTGGCTCGTGCAAGCTATGGGACCCACCAAGAGCAACTCGATATTGGCTAATGTTCACTGCCAAAATACTAGCACTAGTTATTCTCAAGCCTTGAGCTTCTCTATTTAAGCTACTAACATTTCCTCACACTAGTCCATGTGGGACTAAAGTGGGGGTGTCACACAGTCCGAGTATAATTTATTTATCAAATGTACATCTGCGAGTCCTACCCTAATCAACTTGATGGTCAAAGATCGGTAAGAATGACCACTCCACTGACTCGATCATTCGGCATCCTATCATGTCGACTCGAAGGGCGGAAATTATTGTCCCCTCTTGTCGAAGACGATTTACTAGGAGTCCACTCGGTCATTCCACTAACGCCTCATGAGGATGACTCGAAAGGCGTCACTCCTCAACGAAGCTAAAGGATAACTTTTGCTTTGATCTTATCCTTGCTGACAACATGTCCACATCACATTTAATACTTAGCAGACATCATCATGCCTCTAGTGCCAACAGTCTTTATGACTCATCGGACCATGTGGGCCACCGTCATACTCCCTCTCACTTCTTATTTAATGCTGAGAAGACCCTCCCTCCAGTCGCTAGCTGACACCTGTAAAGTAGAGGCTAACTCAGCTGCTAGCCCACACTTCGCCATCGCCCTTCTGTGCTCGGCCAAAGTGACTAATCTACCCCTTATGCACTGGGTATAACTACATGTACTATTCTAACATGAAGGGGGTTCTAAGATTCTATCCTCTAATGCATGCATCTTACTGCACACAAGAGCACACAATTCTTTCTAGACCTCACTCAAGTTCATCAACTAACTTGATCGTTGGAGGTACAACAGGAGAACCAATCCCCGCCCTCTCACGAATTTCTACTTGTGCAGATTCCTCAAATACCTAACTCAAGAAATAGACATAAAGTTAGGGAAGAAAGCGACCACTCATTAATCCTCAGCAACCTCATCCTGTCCTGGATACGTCTTGACTGTGTGATCACTAATACATCAACAATTCCCCTCACTAAACTTCCAAATAAGATATTATATTTCCCCTCTCATTCTTATCATTCTTTTCCTTATCTCTCGTTGCATTCTCCTAGTAAAATTCCAAACATAATTAACATATATCCTCAAATTGAAATTTTTTATTTGTTTCTAATATGGCATACTCTATTGTGGTGCACATAAGTCTATTTTAATGGCAGTAAACTTCCAAATAAAATATTATATTTTGTCTCTTTCTTACCTTTCTTTTCCTTACCTCTCCTTGCATTTTCCTAGTAAATTTCCAAACACAGTGTTAGTTAACATATATCTTCAAATTGAACATTCTTATTTTTTTCTAATATAACATACTCTACAGTGGCACACATAAGTCTATTTTAATGACAGGATATCATGAAAAAAAAATCCAAAAGATCATCTCTTTTGAATCCTTGAACATATAACGCATGAGGTTTTAAAAGATAAACTAATTAGGAGACCCTCCTATCTTTGAACTACTATGTAGCTTCACGAGTTAACAGACTGATGTTCTCCCAGTCATTAGCTGACTAAGGCTCTGTTTGGCAAAACTAGCTGAAAGCTGCGAGATTATAGCTGAAAGCTGTTAAGATAGCTGAAAGCTGTGAAATTGTAGCTGAAAGCTGATAGCTGTGTAGCTAGCTGATTGACTAGAGCTGTTTGACAAAAGTAGCTGTACAACTAGCTTAAATTTGTTAAATGACTAAAAAGGACATGCAATATTATTGATATAAAATTAGAATTATTAGGGGCAAAAACGGAAGAAAAAAATTGGCAGCTCCTTCCCTAAAGACAAATGCTACTTGAGATAGCTTTCCAAAAGCTATTTGCAAAAGACACAATCTCTAAAATAATCTCCTCCTATTTTTGGTCACCAAACAGCTCTACTAGCTTATTGACCAAGTCAATAAGACATAAGCTCTTAGATAAGACACTTTTTTTTGTTGCCAAACAGTGCCTAAACTACAATATTCGTGTTGTTTCCTAGTTACTATACTTGATAAGAGGTAAATATAACGAAGTTGCAATTGCATAACTATCAAGTTATAGTATAAAAAGATATCGATTCTACGAAGAATGTGTTGTAGGACATAATCCAAATTGGTTCATAAGTTTTGTGTGGACAATTAAGAGTGATAATATGAATGTGGAGAGATATGAGGAAAGTGTGATTATTTACAAATATAACAAAACTAGATTAAGAGAGGAGTAAGAAAAATGAAGAACTAGAGGAAAAATAAAATAAAATAACAAACAAAGGAAAATAAAGAATAAAGAGAAAAATCACAATAAGTAAATGATGGAGAAAATTAATTAGAGAAATGAGACATCCAAAATTGAATCCACTAGTTGAATTTATTTAGGATTTATGAACTATTATCTTTTTATTTACTTTAGATTTATTAAGCATAGACTATCAAACAACTTAAGAAAATCATAACTTATTAAATTATCATCCAAGTAAAATTAACATTCATAAAAAAAGAATAACAATTAGATATTAATTTTAGAATTCATAAGCATAACCTATCAAACCATTCAAGGATAGATTATCAAAATTTTCTTCTACCAATTAGTTCTCTAGTTGATTATCCTAAACATGATCATTTTGAGCACAAGAGCAATCCACAAATCATAAAAGAAATTAAACTAGTTTTATATGATTCTAGAATTCATACAAGATTTTAGTTACACATTTTGAAAAATAAAAAGATAAAAATCTCAACTAGATAGCATGAAAGAAAGAGAATAAAAATATAAGAAAAATATAAACTAATTATAAAAGTATGAATAATAACAAGAAAATAAAGATCAAAATTATGAACATAGAAGTAAATCTAGACAACAAAAATAAAAAACAAGAATTTAATCCATACCACCAAATAAAAATGCAAGAAAATAACAAAAAACAAAAACATGAAAATAAATCTACTCTACTAGGCATCAAAGTAAATCTAATCTACCAAAAGAAAATAAAATCATAAATTAAACATGAATACCTAAGCAAAAATAAAAGAGAAAAAGAAAAACTTACATTGCAAGAGGGTTCTAGCCCCTTGAAGGTAAATCTTCATATTCATCTTCATCAACCAATAAAGAGAAGGAATTTTTTTAAAGAGGTAAAGTTTTTATTAATTGTAAATAAAATTTATAATTTTAAAAGATCTTCTCAATTAAGAGTAATTCTCCTCTCTAAATAGTGTTTTACAAAATTTTCACACTAAAACCCCTCACTCTCTACCTCTATTTATAGCCTAGAACAATTAACAAGAACCCTTGGATTTAACTTGGAGAACAAAATTTAAATCTCAGTTATAAATTGTTTTAATTACAAACCAATCGGTTGGCCGACCGATTGGTTAGTAACCAAATTGTAGTTCTTATTAATTTCTTTACCTGATTTCTTCATGGATCCTTAGGATTTTTAGCCTTCTTTTCTCTTCATATTAGGCTTCAATAAATGGTAGAAAATAAAGGAATTTAATATCTTTTGGGCTCTTATTCATTAACTCTTCATTCGCTTATAAATTAAGATAAAACATATTATTAGTGATATATTTATTCAAATAAGATAGATAATAAGGGTATAAAATATAATAAAATGTGATAATCATTACGTTAATTGTGTTAATACAAGAGATGAAAGGAGTAGTTATAACCATGCACATAATGATGATGGTCATATTGTAATTGGGAATGAGATGTTCCAATGAGAAGTCGGCATCTTTAAAGATAGGCAAATGATGTTCAGCTGATTAATTAATGTCATTAGAGTGAACGAAAATCGCTACTAACACTCCTAATTCTTATAAGTTATTACAAAATAATCCCTGCCGATTAAGGATAAGGGGCTGTTTGGTTGCACACTTTTTGAGAAAACTTTTCTCAAAACATCTGACAATGACAAATTTGTAATTAAAAGTTTTCCAAAGATTTCTATAAAATAAATTGTGTTTGGTTCAATAAAAAATTTACAGAAATATTTTCTATAAAATATCAAAACCTACCAAATTTTACAAAAAACAATTTCCTCTCAAAATGAGAGGAAATCACCAGAAATCTGACACATACCATATTTAATTAAAAACCTACCAAATCTTGTTATTTTCTATAAAGTTATGAGCTATTTTCTTGTTTTGAACCAAACAAGTAAAGTACAAAAAACAAGAAAATTGGTACTTTTTGATTTCTCAAAACTTTTCCTATAATTTTTTTAAGAAATATAAGGAAATCATATTTTAGGTGGAAAACATTTCCTATAATTTCTAGAAATTAAACCAAACACCCCCTAAGAGTAGCAAGTTATCGTGCAACAACATCAGCAATTTAGGGAACTAATTTCGCAATATTAAGGATTTGAGGAATGAATCATACTCCCTTTAAAAGAGGGAGTTGTGGAAAAACTTTTCATGACTAAATTACCCCTATTCTTTTTTGATATTATATTCTAATCATAAATTAACTAAATTAATTATCATTATTAATTAATCATATTACACGTCACTTTAATTTTATCTAACTTGGCCCTAAAACTCCCAATGTTATTGTAAAACTCTCATATTAATTATTAATAATACATAATACTATATTAATAGATAATTACAAGTTAATAAATTATTTTGGAAGGAGTAGAAAATATAAAATTGTCCTAAAATTTATACCATGGCACTCACTAGGAAAATTATAAAGAGTATTCTTGCGTACATAAGTACAAACATGCAATTTTAGAAAATATTAGGATATTTAAATGCATTAAGATATAAGTGGAGGTATATGAGTGTAACTTTCGTAAGCTGTAAGGTATTTATGTTTAATTAAGCCTGTAAAAATTTGAAGCCTTTGTTAATCACAAGCAATATATGTGATCATTTTGATAAATAATATTCATCGTATAATATGAGGCGACATGCTTAGCTTATATTTATATTATACAGAAGATGTGAAAAATTTAAGCATTATATTTTGAATAAGTCTCAAGATTTTGAATCTATTATTTTTTGGTATTATATTCTAATCATAAATTAACTAAATTAATTATCATTATTAATTAATCATATTACACGTCACTTTAATTTTGTCTAACTTGGCCCTAAAACTCCCAATGTTATTGTAAAACTCTCATATTAATTATTAATAATGCATAATACTATATTAATAGATAATTGCAAGTTAATAAATTATTTTGGAAGGAGTAGAAAATATAAAATTGTCCTAAAATTTATACCATAGCACTCACTAGGAAAATTATAAAGAGTATTCTTGCGTACATAAGTACAAACATGCGATTTTAGAAAATATTAGGATATTTAAATGCATTAAGATATAAGTGGAGGTATATGAGTGTAACTTTCGTAAGCTGCAAGGTATTTATGTTTAATTAAGCCTGTAAAAATTTGAAGCCTTTGTTAATCACAAGCAATATATGTGATCCATTTGATAAATAATATTCATCGTATAATATGAGGCGGCATGCTTAGCTTATATTTATATTATACAGAAGATGTGAAAAATTTAAGCATTATATTTTGAATAATTAAGTCTCAAGATTTTGAATTATAAATGAAATTATATACTTCGCTTAGAATTATACTCCCTCTAAAAGAGGAAGTTGTAAAAAAAACTTTATATTATCCTAATTTTTTAAATATTATATTTTAATCTTAACTAAACTAAATTAATTATTATTGTTAATTAATCATATTATATACCACTTCAAGTTTGCCTAACTTGGTCCCTAAAACTTCTAATGTTAGTGTGAAACTCTTATATTAATTATTAGTAATATCTAATAATATATTAAAAGACAATTGCATGTTAATAAATTATTAATGGAAAGAATAAAAAATATAGAATTATCGTAAAAGTATACCATTATATTCATATAGGACAATTACAAATAGTATTCTTGTGTATAGAAGGTACAAACATGCAATTTTGAAAAATATTAGGATATTTAAGTGCACAAGATACAAGTGGAGGTATGTAATTAAAATTTTTATAAACTATAAGGTATTTAATTTAATTAAGCCAATAAAGATTTAACGCCTTTGTTAACCACAACCAATAGTATGTGATCTCTTTCATAAATAATATATATCTTATAATATGAGTCCAGATGGTTAGCTTATATTTATATACTAGAGGAAATGTGAAAAAAATTAAAGCATCATATTTTGAATAATCTTAAGATTTTGAATTATTTCAGAATTCATATACTTTGCTTAGAAAGCTTTAGAAGAGGCTTTCGAAGAACTACTACAAAGTGTTGGGCATCATATAAATGCTGGACAAATAAAATCCATGATATTGGATTGCAATAATCGGGGTTACGTAAAAAATATATGAGTGTCATATGAGATAATGCTCATACATAATATAACATTGTAATCTATAATATCAGATAATGATGAATTTTCAACATGAGAATTTGCATCAAGATATATGCTTAAGATTTAGGAGGGCTGAGAGTAAAGAGATTTGGGATATGAATTGCGACTTTTGTGAATTGTGCTTTAGTTTTGGTTTCCAAAAACGACCCAATACCAAGCCCACAATCAAATTAAAATAACTCGATTTTGTTATATCAGCTAATATTTTCGATAATGATTGATATATAATTAAAATTCCCAAATAAAAGAAAACAAAATAAAGCCATGAATATTATCAAGATAAAGTATTTAACCTTTTATATCAGTCGATATATCAATATATATGTCGATATTTCATATATTGTCTATAAGAGAAATATTTAAAGATAATTTAGATATCATTTCCTTGATTTTAAAAAATCTCCAATAATTCTACATTAATTCCTTAAAAATTTAAAATTGCTTATAATTTAGGGAATAATATTGAATTAATAAAACATTTAAGGACAAATATGTAAATAAGCTAAATTTAAAAGAATAGTTAATTTTTTGAAAACTCTCTCAACTATGGGGAATGTCTCAAAAAAATTGTGACGCCCCTGGGTTCACGCAAGACTGCAGTCCAAGGTGAAACCAAGAATGTTAAACTTGCCATGCACCACACCGTACAATAACATGTTTCACCATCACAATTAACATCTCTCTAGTAGAATCAACAACAGGTGTAGGTACAAAAGCAAGTAAAAGGTAATACAAGTGATAACTGATGAAATAATAACAACCACATAGATATCTCATCATCCAACATACAGAAATACATAGTCAATGGCTGAAGTAGATAAACTGGAGTTCTCAACAAGTTTTAAATACAAAATGTCTGAGTAAGGGAAATAAGGCATACAGCCTTTACAACATCTAGAAAGATAGTCCTCAAATGTCAAACAAAAACTACAATGGAGCTCCAATATAAAACATAGCTAGAATATAGACAGTTGAGCACTAAAGTGTGTTGCCATCAACCTGCGACTCTCCGGGCTCCTGGCTTGTTACCTAAAAGGGGGAGAGACAACGAGTGTCAAAGCGCTAGCGAGCAACATCACAACCAACTCCAAGGAAAAAGGGCTCGTTGTATAAGAAAATACAGTTAATACATATAAATCTAAAAATCATGGATCCTATCAAAGAGGGTTTTGGTATTTAGAAACTTACAACACGAGCATAGGTACGTCGAGCGAAATAATCAAAACAAGGAAACCCTCATGTATATACCTTGTATCTCAAATTGTAAATCCCTAAATACCAAACTCGACATCTAATACGGAAACAATAATAAAACGAAAATACAACCCATCTCAGAACATAAATACTGAATCACGTCATAACTAGCATAGGTGTCATGTCATAGCCTACATAAGTGTCATGTCATAACCTCATGTGAAGTGCCATATGAAGGGTTAATACAGGTGTCTAATACATGAACCAACTATAGTGATGTACCAACTCATGGTACAAATGAGTAAATGTCCAACACGAGGACTGAAATGGATTATAGTCCAACACGAGGACTCCTATGGATTATGGTCTAACACGAGGACTGTGCAACTGTGCAAACATCGCTAATATACATAGAAAGATCTCCTATATAGATTTCACACTCGACTCAGTGTGCAAATTCTAAACTGGCACCCTCGGGTCATCTATCATGCATAGATACATAGTAAGACTGAAAACCAAAGTCAGAAAATCGAGGAAATCCCCCCAACAGGCATAATGCTCAACAAAAACCAACAAGGCAAAGAATATGTGTGGTGGTCGACCGCAGAGGTCACCCCGGTCGACCGCGTACAGAGTCGAAGATGACTGAGCTTAAAAACTGAGCGGCGGTCGACCGCAGAGGTCAACGCGGTCGACCACAAAAAGAGCAGAAGCTCTCTAAGCTCCAAGACTGCGTGGCGGTCGATCGCAGAGGACACTCCGGTCGACCGCACGCTGAGCAGAAACTATCTGCTTAGCAGATCGCTCCGCAGTCGACCGCAGTGCCCACCGCGATCGACCGCACGAAGGGCAGACAGGCTCTGCCCTTCTGTGCGATCGATGGTCGACCGCCGCGTCCACCACGGTAGACCGCGAAGCAGACAGAAGCCCAGATTTGGGTTTCTGTCAGCTTCGAAACATATGCACACAAAATGATTTCTTTTGCTAATGTAATCTAACATTTCTAAAGAATCATATGATAGAAAACAACAAATCCAAACCTTTAAAATCTCATTACCAAGATTTCAACATATTAAACATGACTTAAATATGGTTAAATCAATAAAAACAGAAATTTACTCCTTTTTAAAACATTTTCAGATCTAGATCTCTTTAATACAGTTCGTTGGTGTGCTTTTAAAATCTGAAACAAATGATTTTCATATCCTATGTCATAAGGGTCTATTGTATCTACAAAAATACGATTTTAGGCCTAATAAAACCGAATAAAAACTCAAATTTAAGCATGAAAACATAAAAGGGAAGAAGTTAGGCGAGATGTTACTCGCCTCTGATGAGAATAAAACCCTAGATCTGTAGAAGGATGATCCCTCTAGCTGAATCCACCAAAAATCCGCTGAAAAACCCTTCAAAGCTCCTCCCAAATCACCAAAGAATGAAAAACTAGGGTTTGAGGGGAGAGAGGGGGCTAGGGTTTCTGTTTTCAGATCCAAAGAGGGCTCTCTCGGGTTCATTAGAATATATATACTAACCCCACAACTCGACCCGAAACCCGTTTAGACCCAAACCCAGAAAAAGTCTCTGTCTGTTGCACGGTCGACCGCCACGCCCAGCGCGGTCAACCGCCACGCCCAGGGCGGTCGACCGCACAACAGGAGAAATATCTCCTGAGTGCCCGACTGCTGTGCGGTCGACCGTCGAGCCCATCGCGGTCGACCGCGCAGCAGAAAAACTGCCTGCTATGCCTGATAATCAACATGCTGGTCACTCCACTTGATTCCTCTCACATAAAATCACTTGCTAGGCTCCCAAACACTATTCATCACATTCATCTAAAATATATAGGATTAATTATCACAAAAGAATTATTTATTACTAATAATTCACATATATTCATTATAAAATTTACTGGGTTCTACTACAAAAACCACTCAACTAATTTAATTTGACGGAGCCCCCTAACTATAAAGGTGTTGTAGATAAACTCTCTCAACTTAATTTGGTACGATTTTAGAGAACACCCTTCAACTTAGCATGTCCTATACAAATCCCCTTAATGTAAAAGACTTTAATATATGATTTTGTCAAAATGCCCTGTTGAAGAAAGCCGTTTTAATTAAAAAGAAACTCTCAACCGATTATGAAAGGATTTCGACCAATTTACAGTTCTTTTTACCTCTAAATCTTTACTTTTTCTTTCATCTAGCAAAAACTAAGCTAATTCTTTTATGGTTGAGGGATATTTTGATCTTAACAAGTCAAGTACTTATCACATAATGAATTCGACTCAATGATATTAGTTTTGAGGGGTTAATTGAGAAAAATTCATAGGATTAAATCAAAATTTTGAAGTTGAGTTAGATTAACTACAACACCCTAAATTTGACGAACAAAGATTTATTCATTTTAAGTAGGGGGGTTAACATTTCCCCTATAGTTGAGCGGAAGTTTTTTAAAATTAACCATCAAACAAAGCACAATCTAAGACACATGTGACATCAATCTTATAAGAGTAGATTTTATAGCAAGTCTATCGGTATCTCTGAAAATTTTTTGCTACAAAATTCGCATAGAGAAATTTAATCTTTATTTGTGATGGCTATGTGATCCTTATGATTCTCCTTATCTTTTATGATTTGTTATAAATTATTTAACAAAATAAATTAAATTGTTCATTTTATATGTCTCACCTTTATGAAGCATATAGTTTGGATATGAGTGTTATTAGTTTCTTTTAACTCTTTAATCTAAATTTTTTAACATTATTCAATATTTGATATATCTAAATTATTTTGTTAAAATATAACCCATATGTGTACAAAATACGTTCAAATCATTCTCAGATTATATTTTATAGTTTTCTGAAATTAGAGAGTAATTATTTTGACAAATTAATTAATTAGTTGAGAAGATGTAGGAGGATTATAATATTAGATTTTAGAATTGATCATATAATTTATATTTTTTCTTAATTGAATTTGCACATTCTAACTTCGAAAATTCTAGAAAAAAGTTTTTGAATATCTATAATACTCAGTCGCCAGATAATAGAAAGTAAAAGTAAACAATAGGTGCGAGCGACTTCTTTATAATTAAACAAAATTCTCTATGGCCAGATAAACCTACCATTTTACGTTGATGAATTCAAGATTTATTTTTTATTAATAATAATAGTTTTTTAGATATTAGTGCTTACATCATTAAAATTTTAAAATTAGAATTCCAAATAATTAACTTGCTCTTGGATCATTAATATTTTAAGACTTTAAACCTCACTAATTATGTGGAAGGTAAAGCATTGAAACAAACAAGATTTTATATATTGAAATATCTGAAACTTTTTAATATATTATGATAATTATAAACTTTTTTACAACTATGTTATAATGAATACATAAACTAAAAATCAAAAATTATAATAATTAACCACGTGCATTGCACGTGCATTCCACCTAGTATCATAAAAACACCAAGAGTAAAAAATGTCCTTGTTGTCTTTAAACCCAAAGTTGTATCCTTATTGCTTTTGAATCCACTTATATATTTAAACACAAATCTTTATTTGCTTTAAAATCCACTACACCTATTTTCTCAAAATATTTTTTTCTTGTTATCTTTAATTTCATTTCACAACATCAAATACACCCTATTTCTATAAATGCTTTTTACAAAGATAATGTTAAAAGAAAATCCAAATTACCTCCTATCTTGACCCATAATCCATTCTTCTTCCGCTCTCCACTCCTTCCACCTTTTCGTTTGAGGCTTCCTCCACAATCTCCATTGCCTCTCCTCCATCTTCTCCATCACTCTACCTCACTCCTTTCTATATATATCATTGAAAAACCCCTCCTCATCCAACTTCTTATCATCAACTTACAAATTTTGTTGCTATACTACATATGTCATTACTATTACTTACACGTGTTGCTGTTATATTGATAGTTGTCAGTAGCATGTATTATTACTATACTCACAAATTTGATTACTTACACGTGTGGTTTCCATGCTCATATATCTTGTTACTCTAGCTAGTTACAAATATTGGAAGAGGAAAAAAATAAGAGATGATGGAGGAGAAGGAGAAGGAAAGGAAGGAGATGATGAGAGAAGGAGGTTGAGGTAGAGGAGTAACGAAAAGATGATGATGATGGAGAGTTAATGGTAGTGACTTTAGAGATCAGCGGGAGTAAAGGAGGGAGGAGGTAATCATTGAAGTGAGGGGAATGAGTTCTTTTTTGAGAGGGGCTCCTCATCCA
>BQKN01042047.1:0-13721 GCA_022839385.1 Asparagus kiusianus | reverse complement strand
ACCGAATCAAGATCAGTTTCGGACTCGAACTCAGAGGTGGATTTACTGCCAAATCAAGAACCAGATTTACTCCAAATCAGGTCAACGAATCGAGTCTGAACAAATCAACCACACAACCGAATCACGGACAGAACCAGATACAACGACGGAAAACGACGGAACGAACAACGCCTTAAGGGGGCTCGGCCGAAACCGAGCCACCACAAGGTGGCTCGGCCCAAGCCGAGCCACCTTGAGGTGGCTCGGTGGCCGAGCCACCTTGAGGTGGCTCGGTAGCCTAGCCACCTCGAGGTGGCTCGGCAGCCTAGCCACCTCGAGGTGGCTAGGCGCGTCGGCCACCTGTGCATGGGCACAGTGAAGAGAGGCTGTAAATAGAGGGCTTGGTTCATTTGTTCAAAGGTTAGATTTTTTGGAGGCGAAGCTCTGTAGGATTTGAAGTTCAGATCTAAAAAAGATTCAAGCTTTAGGACTTTGAAGACTTGTTCATCCAGATCCGGTGCTCGGCGATCGTCAACACCAAATAAGGCAAGAGTTCGAGAGGAACCGGATCTCAAATCGGATCTCAGATCTACGCAGACATACTCCGGATCAAAGCTTGGTCTTTGATCCCGAGATTTGGGCGATTATTTCCTTGATGAAATAATCCCCCGGCTATTATTTCCTTCGTGAAATAATACCCGTCGTACTGGGTAGATCCGACCGGATCTAGATCTCGTGGTGGTCCACGGATAAACCCCGGCGCAGGCAAACAACCTACGCAAGCGAGCGACCGCAAAACAGGAGCTCGTGATTTGTTCGACACAAAAGGAGAAAGTTGTAATTTTTCTTTATTTTTCTTTGATTTTCATTGTAACCGGATCTTATAAAAAGACCGGATCTTTGTAACTCAAAAAGCTGTTATTCAAGATAGCAATGGAATCAACAATGAAGAAAGACACGATTTTCACTGCGAACAATCTGGCGACCACAGTGGGAGCCGCCTATCTCGCTGCCGAGATCGGAGCGTCGCAGCCGCGGATCTTAATCCCGGTCGTGGAGGAGGTCGAATACGAGTTCGACCAGCAGAAGTTCGAGGAGTACTTGTCGTCCTCGTCCGGATCTACCTCCCCCCGCAAGTCCAAGAAGTTCTCCTCTAGGAGAAAAGCTCGTTGGTATGAAGACGTAGAAAATACCAACGAAGATCTCGCCCTGCTGGATGCCAAAGTCGCATCGGGTGAGATTCCTCCAATTCCCAACCAGGTCGGATCTGCTCTAGCCAACCCTTCTGCCGCAGAGGGCGTGGTGACTCTCTCGAAGAGAGTCCGCCAAAGGTAACGTCAACGCCTTGCGAAACAATTTGCAAAGGCCATGGAGTCAGTTGACGGGATCCGTTACAATGCGGATCTGAAGAACAAGAGAGGCAAGCAGCCTCAACAAATGATGAATGGCAGCTCCTCCAAGCCGCCAACCAACGAATGGGTCCGTGTTAAACGGAACCGTTCGACATTGGAAGAGCGCATTCGCAAGCTCCACGCGATGTCAGCGCAGGCACGGGCTCAAGTCCAAGAGGCCCGTAGAAAACTGCAGAAGGAAGTGGCAAAGAAGCCGCCACCAACCCGCAAAGTCTGGAGGCCAAAGTCCGAAGTGGCGATTCAGGCCAAAGAGCAACCTTTGCAGCCTTCGAATCAGGTTCAACCTCCGGCGAACCAAACGAAGTCGCCGACAATTCCCATGGCTACTCCGGGAGGTCACGTAGAATCATCCTAGAGAAAGAAGTCAGTTTTGGAGCGCCTCGGCCCACTTCCCGATGGACGATGCAAAGCTCCAGTTTAAGAACGTTTGGGCCCACTAAGAAAGCCCCGAACGAATCAACATGCTAGGGGTCGCCATAACCCTCAACATGACAAAGAAATCAGGGCAACTAAGCACACTACGCTGCGTATTGAAGTCCAGGAGCCCGCTGAGAATTCACGCCCACAAAGGCATGTTTCGAGGCGTGTGACTCTCGAAAGCCCGAAGAAGGCAATTCGCCCTCAGAAGGAAACATTCTCGTCTGATGACGAGGACGTTATACCTGGGAAATCGTGCCAACACACGATAGGTTGCTCTGACTTTCAAACGGACGAGTTGTACTATCGTGTTGGGGGTACGAGCAAAGCCAGAAAGAGAAGTCCTCAAAGGCTGGAAACTCAATGCCCATGTTCCAAACTTATCCAGGCGGTATTGTCTGAGTGCAACTGCACCAATACAGTCCCCGAAAGAGTTTCGGTTTTTGAAAGACTCAGTATCGAAACGCCAAAACCAAGGCCTAGGCGTTTCCGACGAAGAAGAACGACGGTTGAAGATGGAGAATTTCCGAGGGTCACCGCTAACATGACCAGCAAAAGGACATCAACACAGGGTAATCCCAAGCTGATTCCGAAAATACCTCGGCGTGTAACTCGTCTGCAGTGCGGAGCCATCATACGAGCAACCTATGGTAGGGTTCGGACAAGATTACCTTCGGGAGATGAAGAATCAGATGTCGGCTCGGTAATTACGTCGGACAATACCGTATCCAGTGAAGGACAACCCCACGAGTCATTCATGATAAGCGCGGAACAAGTGGCCAAGATGCTCGAGGAAGCCATAGCCAAACAACAAGAAAGCTTCAGGTTCGAAATGCAGATGGCTATGCAGAATATGAGAAAAATGCATGAGCAACAAATCCAGGCACTGACGAACCAGCAAGGCGAACCAAGCCGCCGTAATCAGGTCGTTCAGGAAGATGAGCACACGGATACGGATGAAGCTCGCAATGCCAATAATCCTCCCGTCAATGCAGGGGGTGGTAATGAGAATGCTAGTCACAATGCCACGCTTCCACCTCAGAATCATGCTAACGAAGATACAGGTGAAAGTTTGAAGATCAAAAATCTCGAGAGCAAGATCAATACGTTGATTTCTGCTCAAGAGGTGAAGAAAACGGGCATTCCTTGTCCATACCCAAGAGAATGGGAATCAATCCCATATCCGACGAAGTTCAACCTAATCAACTTCACGCCGTTTGATGAGAAGGGTTCACCCACTCAGCATGTGATTTATTTCAAATCACACCTGGGGGTAATCTCCGGTAATGAGCCTCTGATGGTGCGGTCATTCGTTGGCACTCTTCGTGGAGCCGCCTTCGATTGGTATCGCCGCCTCAAGCCAGGTAGCGTGAACAGCTGGGACGATATGGAGACTAAGTTCCTCACTAATTTTTTCGACGACGACATCGAGATATCTATCGGATCGTTGCTGGACGAGAAACAGAAAGACGGGGAGTTAGTCGACACCTTCGTCAAAAGGTTCCGGAACAAGGCGATGAATTGCCGGGACCCGATCACTGAAGAGTTCATTCTCCAGACCTGCCACAACAATCTTTCGTTGGACGTGTTGGAAGCAATGGGGACAGCACCGTCCAAAACATGGAAGGATCTGAAGGTCCGTGGTGAACAAGCCGAATGCTTCCTCCGAAGGAAGAAAGCCGAGAGGGGTCAATCAACAACTAAGCCTCCGAATTCTAACTTCGCCTCCCGTGGTAAGGGCAAGACACCTGCAGCGGCTGTTGATGCTAATCAAACATCGCAACAGTAGTCCCGGAGATAGCAGAAGACTTCGGATCAGAGGCCCCAAAAAGAGTACTCCTTCAAAGACGAAGATGTTCCAGCCATCTTCAAATCCCTCCTTGAAAATAACAAGATCAAGCTGCCACCGATCACAAATCAGGAGGAAGCTGACGATACTGCGGATCCGAAGTACTGCGCGTACCACAGGAGTATCCTTCATCCCACCAAGGCCTGCTTTACTTTAAAGAATAGCATCCAGACCTTGGTTGAAGCCGGCGTCATAACGCTGGAGTAAGCCAGTTGAGAACGGCAACACTCCGAAGAGTATATGAGTATAAACTGCTTCTCAATCCTCCGACCGGTATAAGAGGTTAAACTGCTCCCTGATACTCCAATAGGTATATGAGTCTAAACTATTTCCTTTCTTCCACGGGAAGTTCCTGGAGAGTGCCATGCGTGGTATTCTTAAGGATAACCCGATCATGCAGTCAATACAATGATAAACCTAGTTTCGCAAGAAAAGCTGGGGGTGGATAATTCATGTAACGGGAAGTTTCCGAAAGAATGTTACATATAATTTTCTTAGGGATAACCCGATCATTACAAATAAAATGATAAGCACTAAACCCAACGTTTACCTGGTCAAATCTTAGGACCACAATCGAAATCCCCTCTCGATTCCTCCAATGAACGAGAGGCCCACAAATCGAGCGATCAAACCTTCTTACAGTTAGGATCGTTTTAAACCTCCCACTTGGTCAAACCTTCCTACAGTTAGGACTACAACCAAAATCCCCTCTCGATTCCTCCAATGAACGAGAGGTCAACTTTCAAATCAAGTGATCAAACCTTCCTATAGTTAGGGTCACCTCAAACTCCCGCTTGGTCAAACCTTCTTACAGTTAGGGCCAAAACCACAATTCATTCTCGATAAACGAGAAATTCATCTTTAGTTCGGTAATCAAACCTTCCGACAGTTAGGGTTATCCGAATCATTTCGATTCTCGGAGTGGAAATCCCACTCTTAGTTTCATCTTTCCGGATTCTGGGGGTGGAGATCCCACCTCGAGTCTCTTTTCTAACTGGGAATAGAATATAAAATTCTTCCTTTCCTGTTCGGGGAATAGAATATAAAATTCTTCCTTCCCACACCAATCCTTTTCTAAGAATTTAGGATCCATCCTAGGAAGTTTATCCCGAATCCTAAGCAGGGATAAGTCTGCGCCTAACACGCGCTGCCGGTTTAGTCTTTCTCCGTAGAAGAAGACACCAGAATTCGATTCTGGGGTATTTTATCCTGAAACCTAAGTAAGGATAAGTCTGCGCCTAACACGCGCCGCCGGTTAGTTCTTAACCGTTAAAAAGAACACTCGCCCACATATTCAACATTGTGGCAGGTTGTTATTAATAACACCAAAATCCACGCCTTACACGCATGGGGAATTTCATCCTGAATCCTAAGAAAAGATATGCCGACGCCTAACACGCGTCGCCAGATTAGTCTTTTACTGTCCAAAAAGACACCAGAGTTCGATTCTGGTGTATCTTATCCTAAAACCTAAGTAAGGATAAGTCAGCGTCTAATACACGTTGCCGGGTAGCCTATTCCCGTAACAATGGCGAAGTCTACGTATTCAAAGTCGTAGCAAAGAGTCTAAGGGAGTTCATTCCGTTAGCACAACGTTACATGCGGAACAGATTTAGATAATCCGCATGCTAGTCCGACTCAAACGGTAGTCGGTAAAGGCTAATCAAATCCGTTGAAGGCTGGGGGTTAGCCAAAAATCCTAAAGTCAACGCCTAACACGCGTCGCCGGGTAGCCTATTCCCGTAACAAATGGTAAAGCCTATGTATTCAACATCATAGCACAAAGTCTAAAGGAGTTCATTCCTTTAGCACAACGTCACATGCGGAACGGATTAAAACAATCCGCATGTAAGCCCGACTCAAACGGTAGTCGGTAAGAGCACGTCAAATCCGTTGAAGGCTGAGGATTTGCCAAAAATCCTAAGTCAACGTCTCATACACGTTGCTGTTTAGTCTTTTCACAGGAGAAAGACGAAGTCTACGTATTCAATATCGTAGCACTAAAAGGGTTAACTCTTTTAGCTTAACGTCACTTGCGGAACGGGCTTAAACAATCCGCATGCTAGCCCGACTCAAACGGTAGTCGGTAAAGGCTCATCAAATCCGTTGATGGCTGAGAATTTGCCAAAAATTCTATAAATACGAGTCATTAACGCATCAATTTTATAAATTGGTCTCGTGACTCAAGTATCTGCCACGCTCCAATACCTTAAGAGCTTAAACTGTGTATACTCCAGCAGACGTATGAGTATAAACTGTGTCAAACGCCGGACAACGTGTCGTAATGAAGCCTGGACGCCGGACAACGCGTCACAAGGAAGCTCAAACGCCGGACAACACGTTATAAATGAAGATTCAACGCCGACGACTGATGGTTAGTTCTATGTTGAAACACCAAACTCGGGCTAAAAAGTCAGGAAATCAAGAATCGACTTCAAGTTCAAAGTTCCGACAGACGGTCAGACAATAAATGCAGCACCGGAACCCTTACAGACATTCGACAAAGCACCGAATAGCCTGGAGGACTGAAGGAATCAAGAATAGAAGCCACTCCAAATATCCCGACGTAATCAATTGAAGGATGAGACAATCATATCCAAAGTATTCCAGTCTCTTCTATAAAAGAACGAGGCTGAAATACTTTGGAGGGGGTATCTGTAGGCGTATAAAACTGCCTATAGGTCCCTTAACACAGCTCGACGACGCTGGTTCGACAAACCGACCATCGGGCGACGTATCCAAACACGACCGTTAGCCCACAACACCGAAGCGGATTAACGAGGCTACGAAGCTGACGAACCGCACTCAAACAACGGAATGAATCCACTCGCGTGCGGAATCAAGCTAACGGGTTGAGGAATCAACGAGTCATCCAACCAAGAGCGGACTCGGACGAATCACGACCGAATCAAGATCAGTTTCGGACTCGAACTCAGAGGTGGATTTACTACCAAATTAAGAACCAGATTTACTGCCAAATCAGGTCAACGAATCGAGTCCGAACAAATCAACCACACAACCGAATCACGGACAGAACCAGATACAACGACGGAAAACGACGGAACGAACAACGCCTTAAGGGGGCTCGGCCGAAACCAAGCCACCACAAGGTGGCTCGGTGGCCGAGCCACCTCAAGGTGGCTCGGCCAAGGCCGAGCCACCTCGAGGTGGCTAGGCGCGTCGGCCACCTGTGCGCGGGCACAGTGAAGAGAGGCTATAAATAGAGGGCTTGGTTCATTTGTTCAAAGGTTGGATTTTTTGGAGGCGAAGCTCTGCAGGATTTGAAGCTCAGATCTAAAAAAGATTCAAGCTTTGGGACTTTGAAGACTTGTTCATCCAGATCCGGTGCTCGGCGATCGTCAACGCCAAATAAGGCAAGAGTTTGAGAGGAACCGGATCTCAAATCGGATCTCAGATCTACGCAGACATACTCCGGATCAAAGCTTGGTCTTTGATCCCGAGATTTGGGCGATTATTTCCTTGGTGAAATAATCCCCCCCCCCCGGCTATTATTTTCTTCGTGAAATAATACCCGTCGTACTGCGTAGATCCGACCGGATCTAGATCTCACGGTGGTCCACGGATAAACCCCGGCGCAGGCAAACAACCCACGCAAGCGAGCGACCGCAAAACAGGAGCTCGTGATTTGTTCGACACAAAAGGAGAAAGTTATAATTTTTCTTTATTTTTCTTTGATTTTCATTGTAACCGGATCTTATAAAAAGACCGGATCTTTGTAACTCAAAAAGCTGTTATTCAAGATAGCAATGGAATCAACAATGAAGAAAGACACGATTTTCACCGCGAACAGTGTCGAGCCTCTGAACATGTGTGCAAGATCCCTCCTCTCACAAAAGCATGCGATCTCACCCTTTGTTCAACGATTCGCCTCGAATCTCCTCAAGAAATGCTAAGAACAAGCTCTAGGGTTTGAGGGGAGGTGGTGGCTGGTAATTCATGTGGAAAATCTTAGGAAAAAGGGTCTAAACATGTTTATATACTTAGGGTTAAAGCTGGGTCCGAATATAAACCAAAACCGGCCCGAAACGCATGAGAAAACTAGAAATCAGCCTGATTAGTCGACTACTAATATTAGTAGTCGACTACTAAGACTCAAATCAGTCTGTTTGGGAAAAAGTCTTATGTATTTTGACTGTAACTTTTAAATCTGACCTTGGAATGAGGTGATCTAAGATTTGTTGGAATGCTAATGAAGAGACTTATAACTTTTGTCTTTTGAAAGATTCTAACTGTATCAGTATAAAAAACATATAAACTCATAACTAGTCATTATTTTCCAGATTTCTTATTCGTGCATGTTTTGTGCATTTGCACTCATATATCCACACATATACATTGAATTGATCTCAAATCAATTCCTAGCATACTCAAACATCAAAATATGCTATTTATCACCATATGACATATTTATTATCAGGGTCTTACAACGACCACGTGAGATTGAAATGAACCACTTCGAAGGTCCTTGAGATGAAGAATGAACTTGTTATGGAGGGTTTGTCTCATTAAACAAGTGAGAAGAATGCTAACAATGATAAAAAATTATTGTTATGTGGTTATGCCAACACAAGATTAAAGGTGTTGAGGGCTAGAGATGAACAAAGTACACAAGATGAGCTTCTTCCCCGGGTGGTTTGAGCTTCAGGTGGTTGAGGAATAGGTAGAGCATAGAAGTGTCACAGTCAATGTTCTGAAAATCCTCTCGAACATAGGCTGAAGCGTGAAACGAGATGGTGAATCGAAGAATCGAAGAACCAGTTTTCAGCTTCATGAGTCGACTCGACATGTTATGAGTCTACTCATAAATTCATCAGTCGACATAACCTATAAAGTGAGTTGACTCAAGAAATCAAGCCCAGTTAGCAAAACGGCTCTGACCAGTCGACTCATCATTTTATGAGTCGACCCATGTGTCATGAGTCGACTCATATATGCACATGAGTCGACTCATCGATGGTTTTCTGGTTCATTTGGGTTTTTGTTTGCACAAATTCCTGTGAGGTTTGGGCTTGGTTATTTACCACTTTGCCATCCACGTTATTACACCTATATAAGGAATTGTTTTAGGGTTTTAAAAAAGGAGAGAAAGCAATCAAGAGAGATTAGATTGTATTTGAGAATTGAGAGAGATTGTTCTTCAATTCTAGTGAGATTGTGAGAGATTGTAAACTATTTTATTCTCATAATCTAGAGAATGTATTTTCCTTCGTCACCACTAAATTGTTCTTGTGTTCTTGTTATTTTCTTCTTAATCCACCTTTGATAATTCCGCGATCAATGGTGCTCGCACGACGACTCGTATCAAGTTGGTATCAGAACGATCAGATCCTGTGAAGGGGTCATCATGTATATGGTCCTGACTCGATCGCAATACAAGAAGCTAGGCGAGATCCTTATTTTATTAGAAGGAATCCAAAAATTAAGGAAGAAGAAGATGACTGAAAGAGATAGTTCAGCGAGGCCAGATGCATTGGAGAAACAGATGGAGACAAGAGTTCGACTCTCACACATCTCGTCAATATCTTCCAAGAAAAGGACAAAAAGGAGAAATCTTCTTTGAAAGGCAAGAAGAAACTTATGGAGTCTGATGGAGAAGGTGAGGAATCTGATTTTGATAGGGAGGCCGAGATTGTCAAAACTGTTCCGCATCATGGGGGTAAGGGTTCTTACCAGAATTTGAAGATAGACTTTAAGGTAGAGATTCCTGTTTATGATGGAAGTGTTAACGTCGAGAGGCTTGATGATTGGATCGAGTGGATGGAGATGTATTTTACCCTCTACGGATATTCATCCAAGGAGAAGCTTGTATTCGTGACTTTGAAGCTTTCGGGGCATGCATTGACTTAGTGAAAATCCTATTGCAAGCATGAACAGAAGGCTGTGTCGTAGAACAAATTCAAGGAGCTACTGAGGAAGCAGTTCTACCCAGTAGGGTTCTTTGAGGAGCGTTGGTATAAGTGGTACGGATTATACCAAAGGTTTAACCAGACCGTTCAAGAATATACGACAGAGTTCCAGCACAGGTGATGGTTCTCAACATCGCGAAGGAGGAATATTTCATCTTTATGAAGTATATGGTGGGTCTGAATGAATATATCCAAAGGAGATAAAGTGTTCACAGTCGAGTCCATGGCAGAAGCGAGTGTGAAGACCATTGCCATTGAGGGCAGGCAAAAGAAAGGTAACGAAATAAAGGAAGACTCCAAACAGACGGGAGACAAGTCTAGTGGCTCTCAGCCTAAGGAAGAGAAGAAGAAGGGTGATTCGAGGAAGACAGGATTAACATGCAATCACCGCAAACAGATAGGGCACGTAGCTGATCGTTGCTGGGAGAAGTATCCTCATCTGAAGCCAAAAGGATTGAAGAAAAAGGAGGAGAAGAAGGCATATGTAGTAGCTCTGGGTCAGAAGGAAGTTCCCAGGATGATAGAGCCTAATAGTAGTCTCAATCTTATGGCAAGGAAACATGCCACGAAAGAGGATGAAGACCCCCCGAGAGCAGCTCTTTGTGCTGAAGTTGCAAGTGAAGACCAGTTTGGTTGATGACATTGTTGATCTGGGCAGCAAAAAGAATTTGATATCCGAGGTCTTGGTTCAGAAGCTATCTGAAGACAGTCAATCATCTGAAACTCTATCCATTGTGGTGGATTCAGAAGGAGGTGAGACTAAGTGTAGTTGATCAATACACTATCAAATTTGTGCTCCACGAGTCGTATATTGACGAGGTCATGTGTGACGTCGTTCCATTGGATGTTTGTCAGGTTATTCTAGGCAACCCGTACTTGTGGGATAGATATGTGATCTACAAAAGACGGGATCAGAAGTACACATTCATCAAGGATGGTGAAAAGTTCATATTTCGTTCGGCGTCTCTTCCGAAGGAAGGCAAAATTAGCGACGGTGACGTGAGCGAAGAGGCTAGTGAATGCAAGCAAGAAGTTCATCTCGCTGTGCATTAGACTTCATGACGAGTCATCGAAAAGGAGTTGCCTGTTGGAGCGGAAGACAACTACGATGAGGCGAGGAACGAAGGAGTCGTTTCCAGTTGTACGTCGATATCAGGTTCCTAGCAAAGCCAGGTGGTACAGAAAGGATGGAGGAGCTCATGAGTTTCCTCAGCTAAAGTTCTAACTTGAATGAGACTTTAAATTCCTAAAGGACGGGACCCATGATACAGGTGTATCTTCTCTTTGGAACTTAGCTATTCTCATGGGAGCTTAAGGATAGATGATTCTCATGATAGTATGAGAATAGAGGTGTAAAACAACACATGGGAACGCAGGTTGAAGCGTGAAACGAGATGGCGAATCGAAGAATCGAAGAACCAGTTTTTAGCTTTATGAGTCGACTCAACATGTTATGAGTCGACTCATAAATTCATCAGTCGACTCAACCTACCAAGTGAGTCGACTTAAGAAATCAAGCCCAGTTAGCAAAACGGCTTTGATTAGTCGACTCATCATTTCATGAGTCAACCCATGTGTCATGAGTCGACTCATATATGCACATGAGTCGACTCATTGATAGTTTCCTGGTTCGTTTGAGTTTCTATTTGCACGAATTCTTGTAGGGTTTGGGCTTGGTTATTTATCACTTTGCCATCCATGTTGTTACACCTATATAAGGGATTGTTTTAGGGTTTTAAAAAAAAAAGAGAGAAAGCAATCAAGAGAGAATAGATTGTATTTGAGAATTGAGAGAGATTGTTCTTCAATTCTAGTGAGATTGTGAGAGATTGTAAACTATTTTATTCTCATAATCTAAAGAAGGTATTTTCCTTCGCCACCACTGAATTGTTCTTGTGTTGTTGTTATTTTCTTCTAAACTCACCTTTGATAATTCTACAATCAAATGTGCTCGCACGACGACTCGTATCACATTCAATCCACTATACCGCAGCTACAAAACTCAGCATGAGCGATTTGAGAGTTACGCTAGGTTTGGTGGTGCATTGCCTGAGGATTGTGCGCCTCAATTTACATGCGCAGCAGACTTCTCGAAGTCAATGTATTAAATTAGATGTGATAAGACTTTTGACAAAGGGTTAAATCGTTTCAATGGTGCTTCATCTTCTGTACGACCCACAGAGTTTGAGATTCGCGGGGTTAGTCCATGCTTATTTTCATATTGTTCGCCAATGTATATATCAATGTTATGTCCATGTAGAGTTTTAGGTCTGAGCTAAATTATGTTCCGCCATGTTATGTCTTCCCATACTTTAGATTTTGGTTTCTTCTTTCTTTTAGCCCACTTCTTAAGCTTTGTTAAGTTTGTGTAATATGACCCAAGTATCTCTGGCGGCTCATCTTCATGTATAACTCATCTTTGTTAAACAATCTGTAATTTTTAACCGGCTACATTGATACACACCATTAATCCACTAGATAGAGAATATTAATTCTCACTTTATCTTAAAATCCTTGTCATTGCACTAAAACTTTAAAGTTATGGTGAGAGTTATAGTTATTTATTCTAATATCTTCAGCATAACCTAGGTCAACAATACTTTGTAAAGCTCTTTTGAGCTCTAGATAAACGGGAATAAGGATGGTTATCGGCCGAGCTAGTCAAAATTATATCTAATTTTTTTAAACTCTTTTTTTAAATAAAAATTGTATAAAACATCCATGTAAGGGTGGGGCACATAGAATTTAGGACCTCGGGAGCCGACAGCAGCATCAAGCTTTAAGCTCGCTGTTTTGCTTGCCAATGGGCCAAATGACCTAGAAGTCAAAGGCCTTTGGCTTTGCTGGCAGCAAGCTAGCTATTAGTTGGTCTGCTACTAGCAGGTTGCAGGCCCAAAGGGCCAAAGGCAGCTTGCCCAATAAAAATGTCAGGCTCGGTTAGGCTTATCCGGATCAAGCCTCAACTGGGCCAAGCCAAAAACCACTTGGTCCCGAGTTTAAAGCTTAACCTAGCACGGGTCATGACCCGAGTGAGTATCAAGCCGAGTTTAGCCTTAGCCTTACTTATTCGGGACCGAGCCATTTTATAGTACAATGCGGGTTAGGCCGGGCCAGACCGGACTACTGTTCAGCCCGGCACTTGCCCACCCCTAAATGGGAATGTTTATTACATGTATCAAGGCCTCGAACCCATCCACATCCCTAAAATCAGCGGTAGGTAGTTTTTATTTTCATGAAAATTGCAGCCTTTTTCCTGCGATTAAAAAAAGTCACTCTTTCGTCCTGCCTCGGTCTGTAACAAGGGCGACCCTGGGCCCACCACTCAGACACCCGTCTTCATGCGTTGTTGGCTTCGTGTGCGTCGTGGGCTTCGTGTTCACATAAAGTGACTTACACGCCACTTTCTTCGCCCAATTATCTTCTTACTATAATTTCTTTATTTTTGGATTTCTCTCTGTTCTCTGCTCTCCTCATTCACACTGACTCCACTTGGGTTGACGAGAAATTCAATGCCATTTATCATACGACGCTGATGCTCTCTATATATGTGTGATATTATTCAACACTCAATAATGGGCATTTATTACACCTCTGGAGAAACGGGTGTTTGGCCATTTTGATGTTGATCGGCATTCATTTTTCAAGGTAATGATCTTCGCTCTTGTTGCATTAAAATTCGATAGAAACCCATGTTATCTTAAGGGCTTGGGAACTCATTTTTTGTTTGTTTGATTGCAATATCAATTTGTAGAGCTAATAAACTGATTCTCTCTTTTTGACCTCCATATTGGGTGTCTGGGTAACTTGTTGTCAAGATTCAATATTCAAGTCAAGCCCTTTTCTTGGATGATTACTTAGAATTAGCATAAAATTTGATGAAAATCCATGTAATCCTTAGGGGCTCACTCATTTTTTTTATTCTTTTGTATTTTTCAATCGATCCAACACTAACATTTGTTATTTATCTCTCACTCTGTATATCATCGACATATATTCTCTTATGATACGATTAGTAAAGGGTATTTGAGCAATTTAATGTGAAGATTCATTTCTTAAGCCCTGTCCTTTTTTTCCATAAGCCTTATTAAGGTAAATCCCTGTCCTTTTTTTCCATTATATACCGTGCAATTTAGAATT
>BQKN01042045.1:0-14977 GCA_022839385.1 Asparagus kiusianus | reverse complement strand
ACTTAGATTTCCTTCCCTTACTTCAATTGAAAATGGGGGCTGAAAACAGGGCTTATTTAAATAAGATGTTACCTTCTCCATCAAATCCAAAACTAAAATTTGATAGACTCAAGTTGAATTATTCAACCTTAAACCATCACGGACCTGATTATCATGTAGCAGATAATCTTCTGCAACTAATTTACACCAGGAATTACATGGATTTTTTTCTATACAAATGGTGACCTTGATCTGATGCTCTTCAAGCCTTGTAGCCTAACTTTAAAGAGTATTACAGGAATTACACGGACCTTAATAAATGTGTTTTTTTTCTAAATATAAATTTTGCATATTGATGTTGTAGATGTTAGACCTTGGGGGGTGATTAGGGTCTTATGCTAATCTAATCCGATTTTATACCAATTAAAACTTATTAAAGAAATATTCTTACAAGATAGATATATAATATGATATGACCAAGAATATGCAATATGAATAAAGAGATATATCCTAGCAAAGAGGTATATGATGAAATATATGCAATGATATATAAATTAACACAATGGTAAACAGTCTAAACTAAAGAAACAATTGTGATGTGGCAATATAAACAATACAAACACACAATATGATCACGGAGTTCGGACCTTCCGTCCTACGTCTCCGCTCCCCATTCCTGGGGAGAAATCTACTATCATAACTGGATTTTCTACTCTCACCCGAATAACGTTTACATCTTACAATTTGGTTTTCTAGCTAACCGAAAACTTTATAATCACACACACTCTTGTAATCCCACTTTACACCCTCACAAGTGTTGGTCTTTAGTCCATGTGTCCCTCAAGTATTAGGAATTACAACCTCTCTTTAGGCATTACCATCTACTGCACTCCTCTTGGGACGACCCCGTCTCTCACCACACACTTCTCTCAGTGTACAAGTGTATTATAAAGTGGATCCTCACAAATTAAGCTTACAATAAATTAATGTTCTCTAAATAAGGCGAGAACTCAATTAGGCACAACTCTTAGTCACAAACCCACAAACCCAAATTATACTATGAATGTAAATACAATAAGCTCAATAGGTTGTGTGTGAACAAAGAGATATAAATCAAAAACTAAACTCAATATAGTTCTAGCTTAATAACAATGATAATAAAATATATAAAAGAGCTAAAAATAGAGTTTAGAAAACTTCTTAATAGATCAAGAGTGGAGGGATATAGATTGAAGCTCAAACAAGATTGATGATCTCCTCAAGCTCTTGTGAAATCCTCTTCACAAACAAACTCTTAAACACTCTTTAAACAAACTCAAAACAAGCTTAAACCCTTATTAAACTCTTTTAAAACATTCTCTTAGATTGGTATGAAAGATGAGAGCAAGGAGGTATTTATACCTACTCAAAACTTCAGCAAAAACCCCAAGCAAATGACAAAAAAGCCCACAGAAAAAACTCAGAAAATAGTCGTTGGAAGCCAACGATCATTTCGGCGGTCGACTGTAGAATTCGCGCGGTCGACCGCGAGAAGCAAAAAAATAGAGGAACAACTCTGGACTTTATCCGGTCAAATGCACTGTAGCACGGATGAATGCACTATAGCACGGTCGACTGTAGCGGTCGACCGTGAAAACTGACAGTTTCTGAAATCTAGAAATCTGTGTATCTAGCTTTGTAAAATTAATTAAAAATAGTAAATCAACTCCAAAAATCATGAAATATTGAGAAAAGATTTTAGACATCCAGATAAATATGTTAGAGAAAGAATTTCTAAAATATCTTTTCCCAGTTGAGAGAAATAAATGTTTGAACACAGATATACAGTTTCTGAAAAAAACTACTGAAAACTCGGTTTTGTAAATTCAATTAAAAATAACAAAACAAATCTAAAATTAGTAAAACTTGGAGAAATATTTGTATATATGAAGATAAACATGTAAACAAGGAAATTTTTTAAATTGCATTTCCCAATTATGAAAACTCATCTGTTTTGTAAAAATATGCATGAACATGTGCATGAACATGAACTTATTTAAAACTTGATTTTGTAAATTCAATTAAACATAACAAATTAATTCCAAAATTAATAAAACTTTGGAAAACATTTTTAAACATGAAATTTAACATGTTAGAAAAAGAATTTCTCAAATTGAATTTCTCATTTGTGAAAACTCATGTATTTTGCAAAACATGTAAATACATGTGTACATAAACTTCTTGATTTTTAACTATTGAGTTAAACAATATTTTGAAACCTTATAAAATGATTTTATAGACTTAATAGAATATGTATAGAATAGTTGTTGAGTCCAAAAACTAATAACTCAATATTTTTTTCAAAATTACTCAAAATCAAGAATTGTGTGTATGTATGATATTGAGCTCAAAGTATTAACACACAAGTATAAACGCTAAACTAATTTACCCAAGCTTGATTGGTCTTCAATATGCTTGGCTTAGTAAACTCGCGAATGAAGCTTGAACTTGAATTTTTAACTTAAATTTGCATAGCTTCATTCCACTATTGTGTCAACCTCCATTGGATATGATCGTGAATGCTTGATTCCATCCATCCTCTAACATGTTATTTGTCTACAATAAATAATAAAACACAAATACTAGGCAAACAACATTAGTAGTAAATTGTTTGTTAAACATCATCAAAACAACAAGGTCAACAATCTCCCCCTTTTTGATAATGACAAACAATTTACAAAAAGGATATATGCATGAAAGGAAATGAATATATAATATTGTAATTATCATGCATATAAACAAGAAAGGCTATACTCATAATATTTCTTCCCCTTTGACAACATCAAAAAAGGGAAAACCATAAAGAATGAAGAGAGCGAAAGCCCCCCCTACAAATAAGCATGGGTGAGTATAAAATAAATATAGGGATTGCTCCCCCTATCAAAATGCCTTAATAAATATATGAAATGAAGGCTAAGGCAATCATATGTGAGTAAGCATAAATGAATATGCTAAATATCACTCACATACTATAAGATAATGAGAACACATATGGATGTACTATTAAAATAACGTGTCTCAAAACATAAACATAAAATTCATGTATAAAAATAGATTCATGAAATCAAAAGAAAAGGAACATGAAAATCATGCAAAATGTTTTCAAATGAAAACAAATTAATTAATGAAATCATAAATCAAGATTTAAACCTAAAAATGATGCTTGATCAATAAAGGAACGTTTCTTTGTAAAACTTGATCATACCACATAAAGAATACATTATAAAGCATATTTGAAACTTGAATCATCTATTGTGCTTATATAATGAATTCAAAAGAACAAATCAAAGCAAAGTTTTCATAGTTCAAAAGTAACATACAAGAATCATGAACTATGGATTTTAAAAACTAAAAATCATCTTTAAGAGTATAAAACCAAACCATTATTAATTTTTAAAAAATCAAGAGAGACAACCATATCTAGCTCTTGAGCTAGTAACAACCCATATAAACATTTAAGCACCCGATAAACAAGATTTAGGAATAAACACCCAATAAAGCCGGGGGGTTTTATAAACACAAACATCTTATCAAAATCGAAACTAATAATCATGAAAATAAAAGAATTTGATCTATAAAAAGAATTGTTTTCATGTTCAAAAATTTAAAGTATAATTTTCAAAACCAAGAAAAGGAAAAAGAAAAACACTAAAATTCTTGGTTTAAAAATCAAATTTATTTTGGTACCCAAAAATTCTTGGTACCAAGAGATTTAGGGACATGACCCCTATCTTTTAAGCTCAAAGCCTTAGGGTTATGTGTTAGACCCTAGAGGAGTGGGGGTGATTAGGATTTATGCTAATCTAATCCAATTTTATGCCAATTAAAACTAATTAATAAGTTATCCTAGCAAGTATGAAATATAACAAAAATATAAGCTAGGATAAGCAATATGAACAATAAGATATATCCTATATGATGAAATATATATGCAAGGATATATAAACTAACACAAGGGTAAACAATATGAACTAGATACTGGGCAAAGTAAATAATGAGACAATGGCGATATGAGCTATGAGCACAAATAAGAATAAACGCCAAAGTACACTCAAACAAAATCAAATAATCACGCAGTTCGGACCTTTCGTCCTACGTCTCCGCTCCCCACTCCGGGGGAGAAATCCACTATCACAATTTGGTTTGGATGCCGGAACTTCTACACACTCGGTTTTCTAGCTAACCGAAAACTCTACAACTCACACTCTTGCAAACCCACTCTACACCCTCACAAGTGCTGGACCTAGCCGTGTCTCCCTCAAGTGCTCGGTTACAACCTCTCCCTAGGTTCGTCAACTGACGCCACTCCTCTTGGGATGATCCCCGACTCTCACCACACACTCCTCTTGGTGTACAAGTGTATTACAAAGTGATATCACGATTAAGCACAATACAAAGAATGATTGTTCTCTAATATGGATGAGAACACAATAAAAGCTCACACTCAATTGTTACAACTCTCACCAACTCAAATATACTATGTATAAAAATACAACAAGCTCAAGTGGGTGTGTGTAAACATTGAGTAAAATTAAATCTAACTCAAATAGCAAATTAGCAATAATAAGAATATGAAAATCAATAATAATATTGCTAGAGAAAAGAGTTAGAAAACTTCTCTATAAACACAAAGAGAGGATGAGAAGATATTGAAGATGAACTCCTCAACGGATGATGCAAACTCCTCTTTGTAACAGCAAACCCCAAAAACAAACTAAACAAACTTAAACTCTTTTAAAACTTGTTTAAAATATTTCTTCGATTAGGTTGAGAACTGAGATCAAGGGGGTATTTATAGCCTCCCAAAAACTCAGCCAGGAACCCCAAACAAAAGACCAAAAACCCCAACGAAACAGAAATATGATTCTGTACCAAATATGACCGTTGGGCGATCGGCGGTCGACCATGGGAAAATCGCCGTCGACCGCGAAGGTCATTGAAACTGAGAAAACAAACAGAACAGGCTATGGTCGACCGCGGCGGTCGACCGTGAGAATTTACTAACGATCGACCGCCACGGTCGACCGTAAAAGTTTCTGCTGACTTCTTAGGAAAAAAACATGGGCGCGGTCGACCGGGGCGGTCGACCGTGAAATGATATATGAAATTTCAGGCTTTGAAAACAGTTTGCTGATTTTAAAACACTGTTTAAAAATATCAAATAAATTCCAAAAATTATGAAACTTTGGAAAATGATTGTAGACATGATAATACACATGCTACAAAGACTGATTTTCTAAAAGGACTTCCCAAATGAGAAATATCATCATTTTGCAAAATAGTCCAAAACACGAAAATGTAAACATATGAATTTTGACATTTAGGCTAAACCATGTTTTAAAACTTTACAAAATGATTTTATAGACTTGAAGAAAGATGTAAACTATTGCTATGAAGTCTATAAACAATGAATGTAGTATTTTATCAAAATACACATATAATGCACTAAAACATGATTTCATTGAACTAAATAAAATTGATATTGATGAAATCATATATATGCATGTAAGTATGAAACAAAAATATGTTTTCTAATTATATTCAATTGTTTCATAGTAAAACTTGAAAACTATCAAACCAAAACATATATGTATATATATAACTATATATATACAAAACCAAAACGTGTATGTGTGTATATGATTGAGCTTAAAGTACTAACACACATAATATAAACTCCTAAACTAAATTACCCAAGCTTGATGAAGGTCTTCAATGAGCTCAACTTGGTAAACTTGGATGAAGCTTGTAATTAGATCTTTAACTTGATAGCAAGGCTTCACCTACTATTCCGCCAACCTCCATTGGATATTATCGTTGAAGCTCTATTCCATCCATCCTCCAACATATTGTTTTCCTACAATAAATATAAAATACAAACACTAGACAAATAATATTAGATGTAAATTATTTATAAATCATCATTAAAATAAGAAGGCCAACATTATAAACCCTCTTGGGTGTATGTAGTGCACTAACACGGTCAAAGCAATAATCACTCAAATGACCCTTCCGATTACAATATGTGTAATAAAAAAGATCCATTTGTTTTTGTGGACCATTAGCTTGTGCACAGGAACCATTTGCAAATAAAAATTGTCTTTTAGAAATATTTTACAAATGAGAAACATTCTTAAACAATGGTCTATTTGGAACATATTACAACTTAGAAGCTTTTTGTATATCATAACAAAATTTTGCAAGATGTCCAAACCTACGATAAACATCACATTTAAAAACATATGATCTACTAGAAGCATTTGGCACATGGGATTTCTTTTTTAAATCAAAATAATATTCGGCCAAATGACCAAAACGATCACAATGATCACACTTGAACACACTAGCATGCTTATGATGAACTTTGTGAGAATGAGCATGAGAATGTGTAAGTGTACAAGATGAAGAAGCTACATGAGATGCACAAGGAGCATTAGAATTCTTATGTTTGTGTGCATCATAACAAAACTTAGCTAAATGACCTTGACGGCCGCAAATAGAACACTTATAAGTTTTGCTATATATGTGTGCATAATGAGTGGATGATTTTGACTTAGTCTTGGCACACATATTCATAAGCTTCTTATGATTATTAATGTATGTTTTCAAAGTTGAATCTAAAGATGAAATGCATTTATGCACAAGATTCAAATCTTTATTATTAGGCACATATGCATTTTTATTAGAAGTGGAACATAAATAGTTATTTATAAAGGAAGCAGTATCATTTAATAAGTCATTGTTTTCTTTAAACAAGGTATTTTCTTTTGCAATGACATCAAATTTGGAACCTAGCAACTCATGATCGGATTCTAAATTAACATGCTTGCTTTTTAAATCTATAAAATCTTTATGCAATTTGTTATAGGCATGCAATAATTTTTTACTAGCACAAGCAAGTTCATCACTAAATAAATCATTATCAGGTTCGGAACCGCATACCACACTAGGGCTAACGTCTAGTGATCGTGTGCATGATGAAGCTCCAATATTGCTAGAGGAAGAATCCGTCAGAATCCTTTGGATCTCCTCCAAGTTACCATGATGTGCTTCTATGAATATCCACAATTTGTAAGCACTATCAAAATGAGCAAGCTTATTAGAAATAGAAGAATGAAGTGCATTAAGCATATATTCTAACACAATCTTGTTCATGGTAAATAATCTTTTATCATTTTTACTCCACTTGGATTTCTCCATAGTGGGTATATATAAGCATTATCAATAATTCCCCATAAATCAATATTTTTAGATTACACAAATAGTTTAAATCTAGAAGCCCATTGTGCACAAGAAAAATTAATGAATTTAGGAGCAACATTTGATTCATAGCCTAACAAAGGTGCACAATTCATGTCCATGATAAATATATATATGTGCAAGCAAGACAAATGAAATCTAAACAAGATTAGCACAAAAAAATAACTTGGATCTTTAACTCAAGGCGATTAGACCTTAAATCAAAGAGCACCAAGCTCTGATACCAATTGTTAGATCCTAGAGGAGGGGTGATTAGGGTCTTATGCTAATCTAATCTAATTTTATGCCAATTAAAACTTATTAAAAAATATTCTTGTAAGATAAATATACAATATGTTATGAGTAAGAATATGCAATATGAATAAAGAGATAGATCCTAGTAAAGAGGTATATGATCAAAATATATACAAGGATATATAAATTAACACAAGGGTAAATAATCTAAACTAAAGATATAATTATGATAGGGTAATATAAACAATGAAAACACACTATATGATCACGGAGTTCAGACCTTCCATCCTACTTCTCCGCTCCTCACTCCCGGTGAGAAATCCACTATCACAATCGGGTTTTCTACGCTCACCGAATAACGTTTACACCTCACAATTCGGTTTTCTAGCTAACCGAAAACTTTACAATCACACACTCTTGTAATCCTAATTTACACCTCAAGTGTTAGGAATTACAACCTCTCTCTAGGTATTACTACCTACTGCACTCCTCTTGGGACGACCCCGTCTCTCACCACACACTCCTCTCGGTGCACAAGTGTATTACAAAGTGAATCCTCACAAATTAAGCTTACAACAAATCAATGTTCTCTAAATAAGGCGAGAACTCAATTAGGCACAACTCTTAGTCACAAACCCACAACCCCAAATTATACTATGAATGTAAATACAATAAGCTTAATAGGTTGTGTGTGAACAAAGAGATATAAATCAAAAAACTAAACTCAATATAGTTCTAGCTTAATAACAATGATAATCAAATATATAAAAGAGCTAGAAATAGAGTTTAGAAAACTTCTCAATAGATCAAGAGTGGAGAGATGTAGATTAAAGCTCAAACAAGATTGATGATCTCCTCAAGCTCTTGTGAAATCCTCTTCACAAACAAACTCTTAAACACTCTTTTAAACAAACTCAAAACAAGCTTAAACCCTTGTTGAACTCTTTTAAAACATTCTCTTAGATTGATATGAAAGATGAGAGTAAGGGGGTATTTATACCCACTCAAAACTTCAGCAAAAACCCTAAGCAAATGAAAAAAAAGCCCACAGAAAACAACTCAGAAAATAGTCGTTGGAAGCCAACGGTCATATCGATGGTCGATTGCAGAATTTGCGCGGTCGACTGTGAGCAGCAAAAAAATAGAGGAATGGCTCTGGACTTCGTCCGGTCGAATACACTATAGCATGGTCGACCGCACTGTAGAATGGTCGACTGTAGCGGTTGATCATGAAAACTGACAGTTTCTGAAATCTGGAAATATGCATGTCTGGCTTTGTAAAATCAATTAAAAATAGTAAATCAACTCTAAAAATCATGAAATATTAAAAAAGATTTTAGACATGTAGATAAACATGTTAGAGAAATAATTTCTAAAATATCATTTCCCAGTTGAGAGAAATAAATATTTGAACATAGGTATACAGTTTCTGAAAAAACTGCTGAAAACTCGATTTTGTAAATTCAATTAAAAATAACAAAACAACTCCAAAATTAGTAAAACTTAGGAAAATATTTGTATATATGAAGATAAACATATAAACAAAGAAATTTTTCAAATTACATTTCCTAATTATGAAAACTCATCTGTTTTTCAAAAAGATGCACGAACATGTGCACGAACATGAACTTATTTAAAACTTGATTTTGAAAATTAAATTAAACATAACAAAATAATTCCAAAACTTTGGAAAACATTTATAAACATGAAATTTAACATGTTAGAAAAAGAATTTCTCAAATTAAATTTCTCATTTGTGAAAACTCATGTATTTTGCAAAACATGTAAATACATGTGTACATAAACTTCTTGATTTTTAACTATTGAGTTAAACAATGTTTTGAAACCTTATAAAATGATTTTATAGACTTAATAGAATATGTATATAATGGTTGTTAAGTCCAAAAACTAATAACTCAATATTTTGTCAAAATTACTCAAAATCAAGAATTTTGTGTATGTGTGATATTGAGCTCAAAGTATTAACACACAAGTATAAATGCTAAACTAATTTACACAAGCTTGATTGGTCTTCAATATGCTTAACTTGGTAAACTCGCAGATGAAGCTTGAACTTGAATCTTTAACTTGGATTTGCATAGCTTCACTCTACTATTCCTCCAACCTCCATTGGATATGATCGTGAATGCTTGATTCCATCCATCCTCTAACACGTTGTTTGTCTATAATAAATAAGAAAACACAAATACTAGACAAATAACATTAGTGGTAAATTGTTTGTTAAACATCATCAAAATAACAAGGCCAACAGTAGAATCCTTAATATAAATGTATTTTTGTTTCTATAGCCTTATTTATATCAATTCAATAGAAACTGAAGATGGTTGCTCCCATGTTGTTGATGAACAAATCTCTTAGTTGGATAACTTAGAGTGTGTTTGGTAACCAAAGTGTTTTTTTATTGTGTTTTAAAAAAAACACTATGTCATGGTGATTATTTTTCAAACGTGTTTTCAAAACACCATTTAAAGTTTTAGGGCAAGCGCAAACATATAACAATAACATTACAGCATATGACTCTTGAAATGTTTATAATTCTTTCCATAAATAAAAAAACCCAAAAATAAAATGAGGTTCCGAAATTGGAGAAGAATCTTGGAAAAAAAAATAAAAAAAAGTTTGAAATTGAAGAAGAATCTTACTTGCGCAACTCAAACTTTATAAAATGAGGTTCATGTCTCGTTGCCAAATTAAGCTGGGAACTTCTTATCTGATAAAAGAAAGCGAGAAAAATAAATTGGGGGAAAAATGAAAATTAGATCCTAGATTAAAGAAATCAAACCTTTGAGATCCGAGTTGCTGCTGCTTTCTGAATGTTGTGCGCAGCGGAAATTTTGGCAGAGTTTTTGGTGCACAATAAGAGAGAAAGATCGATAAGAATTCTTGTTTCTCAAGGGAACAAGAATCTGAAGCCTAATATCTCATCAAAGTGTGATATTTGCTCTTCCTCTCGTCAGCTCTAGGACTGCGCGTCGAGGGATCCTAAAACTATTACAATGGCCACAAACTCAAACAACCAATTTTACGTGGTTCGGCAAACTGCCTACGTCCACGGGGCAAGGAGGGGGAGATCTACTATTAGAGGGGGAGAACACAATTAGGGTTTACAATCACTCAATCTAAACCCTCACACAATCTCTTAAACCCCTTACACAATTATCTCTCTCAAAACAAAAGATAGCCGCCAAAAACAAAGAAAAGCTCACCCTCCTTCGCACACACCTCTGCATGTACTTCTGCACTGTAGCCGCTTTTCTTTTTCTTTTTCTGCGCGAACCCCTTCTGCTCCTTCTCTTTGCTGCGTTTTCTCCAAGAAACAAAGCCGCCCTAAGAAAGGAATCCAACTTGCACCTTTATTTCGTAGCCGCCAACAAAGAAGACCGATTCCCTGCCTTGCACGCCTAGGTTTTGGCATCTTTGAGTTATTTATAAACCATAAAATCTTCAGGTGGGCCTTTGCATCAATGTCCGCAACGAGGAAAAAACAAAAAACGCATCTTTGCTTTGCTTCAATCACATGGTGGCCCCCACTGACTCATCTCCTCATGCGGTTTCACGTTTACAATTCTCCACCTCGGCGAAGTTTTCCCAAAACTGAGCCGACACCGATCATATCAAATGCCTCACTTGTTGTGTCCAGTACGAAGTGAAACAATTCACGACAACGGACTCAATCCATAACAAGTCGAGAACCCAAATGAGAGTGCAAACACTCTCCAAATATCGGTATCAACTCACCAAATCGATCTCACCCCCATCAACTAATCCAAACCGGCCGCATCGTAAAGAGTGCCTACGTATCCTCTTGCCCAAGGAATCAAGACTTACGTAGTTCACCCAAATGACCTCCAAAGGCCTCAATTCACTAGAAGAGTTCGCAACCCTTCTCCAATATCATCAACTCTGCGGCTGATAGCACCTCCAATGGCCTCAAACACCTCCACCTAAGGCGAACCAATGAGCATATCCAAACTATGTCTGCTAGCTGCACTCGAATCAAAACCCAACTCATCATCTGCATCCAAAACCAAATGATTTCCAAGCTGTGTCACCTCAGCTGGAATCCCAAACAATGCAGAATGACCTGGAGTATGTGGGAAAATCCCCACCCAATATGGAGTAGCATCAGTCTCCACCCGCTGCGATACCTCTAAGGTCTGTCCAAAACTCTCCACCTGCTGAGAGTCAATTAGCTCCCTCATCGAAACCTCAACCAAAGTGACACTACCAGACCTAACACCCAATTGTGTTTTACCTCTTATCACAGCAGTTGACAACTCTTTAATAGGATGACCCAAATATGTCGAAGCCTCAGTCCAGAACCTCTTCTGCAAACCATTGATCGACCACAAACACCGCTCCTCCTCCAGCAAGGCACGGTTCTCCAAATTTGTCACTCTATCTAGTTGTCCCAAGATTTCCTTTCCAACAAAGTGTCTCGAAATGCCGTGAGCTCGGCTCCAATACAAAAATAGGTCCATCTTGTACCTCCCACCAGAATGGAGTACCTTCACCTTTCTGTCTATTACACACTTCTTCAAACTGTTGGAAACTACTAGGACTTTCTCCAAAGGGGATTTGGTTGCAACCCAAACACGCCTAGAATAGTCTCCAACAAAGGAAACCAAACGCCTATTACCTCCCAATGATGCCCTCTTGGAAAGCCCCCAAACGTCCACGTGAACTCCTCCAGAACGACCCTTAGCACGGTGAATAGAGGTGCCACACTTCACCTCGGTCTTCTTGCTCACATCAACATGTTCACTGGACTTCAAACTGCAGGTCTTCGTACCCTCTTTCAATCTATGCGAGTAATCAATACTGGAATGGCCAAGCCCCAAATGCCGCAGTCTAGTCGAATCAACAGAAGTCGCCAGCTCTCCACCTGTCACTATACCTCCAGTCAAGTAATACAGGTTATTCCTCCTGACGCCCTTCATCACAATCCGAGAGTCTTCCACGATCTCGAGAACCATGTCCTCAACACGAACCTTCAGACCCTCTCCAACCAAAGCTCCAATCGAGACCAAGTTCTTCCTCAAAGAAGGAACATATCTCACATCGTTTAACTCTCTAACAGTCCCGTCAAATATTTTTATGCGAATTCTTCCTATCCCAAGGATCTGGCATGCACGGTTATCAGCCATGTACACCACACCACTATCCACCAGCTTCTCAAAACTGGAGAACCATTCCCTTCTAGGGCACACATGATAGGTCGCACCACTATCCAACATCCACTCGAATTCCTCCGAATATTTATCTTTCGGACTGATAGAAAACGAATAAATAGAAGAGTCAGAATTATTACCATCCGATATGATGTTTGCTTCTGATGATGGCTGCTTCCCTTTTTCCTTCTGCTTATTCTTCACCCATTCGTCGAGCTTTGGGCAGTCTTTCTTCCAATGACCAGTCTCCTTGCACCAAGCACACTGATCTTTTCCTATTCTAGACTGTGACTTCCAATTCTTTCGGTTCGGATTCTTCCCTCTTGCGACCAACGCCTCTGCTACCGACTCAGTCGAATTCTCCTTATCCTTCTTCCGAAGCTGATAATTCACCAATACAGCAGTGACCTCACTATACGAAAGTGATGCCTTCCCATTAATAAGAATAAGGACGAAGGTCTCATATTCCTCGTCGGGCAAGGAACTCAACAACAGCAACGCCTTGTCCTCATCTTCAATTATAACATCCACATTCGCCAAATCCGCAAGGAGCTTCGTGTAGTGGTTCATGTGATCTCTAATGGAGGTTCCCTTCTTCAACTGGAAATGATAAAGTCTCCTCTTCAAATGCAAGCGGTTTTCCACACTCTTGGTCAAATACTTGCTTTCGAGAATCTCCCAAATCTTCTTTGCAGAAGTCTCATTCATCACATCATATTTTAGATCTTGAGTCAAACAAGACCTAATCATACCACACGCCGTTCGATTCATCTTCTTCCAAACCTTCTCTTCAATCTCATCTGGCTTGCCATCTAACTCCAAAGTGTCCTCCAAATTCTGCGCGTTCAGCGCATCCAAAACCTCGCATCTCTATAATCCAAAGTTGTTTGTGCCATTAAACTTCTCCATGTTCGTGGGAAAAATTAGTGCTTTCTTCATTGATGACGTCATTGCTATCTTAAAGAACAACTTTATGCGTTACAGAAAGATCCGGTCTTTTTATAAGATCCGGTTTACAATGAAAATCAAAACAAAGAAAGAAAAATTACAACTTTTCTCTTTTCTCGAACAAATCGCGAGCTCCTGTTATCCGGTCACTCGCTTTGTGGGTTGTTTGCCTGCGCCGATGGTTGTTCCGTTGACCACCACGAGATCTGGATCCAAACAGATCTACGAAGTATTACGGGTACTATCTCACCAAGGAGATAATAGCCGGAGGGATTGTTTCACCAAGGAAACAACCGCTCGAATCTCGGGATCAAAGACCAAGCTTTGATCCGGAGTTTAGCGACGTAGATCTGAGATCTTAATTCCCTCGAACTCCTGCCTTTTGTGGTGCTGGTGCTCGCCAAGAATTAGATCCGAACGTCCAAGTCTTCAAGCCTTCAAAAACTCTAACACGAGGTCTCAATCCGGCAGAGTTTCGGCTCTCCAAAAGTTCTTTTTCCAAGTCCTCCCAAATGATGAATCTGAAGGCCTATTTATAGGCACCCAGAACTGTGCTCGTGCACAGTTCTGGGCCGAGCCACCCTGGGGTGGCTCGGCTTGGGCCGAGCCACCTTTGGGTGGCTCGGTTTCGGCCGAGTCCCCCCGGGTGTTGCCGTGGTGTCCGTCGTTCGGTTGTTTTGTCCGTGATTTGTTTCGTTGCAGATCTGGACTTTGATTCGGTTGTGTGGTCTTGATTTCGCAGTAAATCCGCCTTGGTGTTCGATTTCGAATCCGTTTTACGGTTGGACGACTCGTTGACTTCCCGAACCATTGGATTGATTCCGCACGCGAATTCCGTTGCTCGTGTGCAATTTGTTGATCTCGTTGCCTTGTCACTCGATGGTTCGTTGTTTCATTGAATCACCGTGTCGAGCTGTGCTAAGGGACCTATAGGCAATTGTATACGCCTACACTCCACATCTATCTTCATAGAGTGGATATTCAAACTCTGAATGGTCTTCGCGCCAGAAGCACCACCCTCGACACCCGAAGCACCTTCTTTCCCCGACATCTTACGTACCAACGAATGAAGAATAGATCCAAAACTGAAAAGATAGAGTCTTTACCAAAAGATCCCACCTTTATCACCAAACGAAGCCCTAGACGAGCCTCCAAATTGATCTACTCCTCCAAATAGCCCAAACATAGCCCGAGCTCTGATACCACTTGTTGTGCGCAGCGGAAATTTTGGCAGAGTTTCTGGTGCACAATAAGAGAGAAAGATCGATAAGAATTCTTGTTTCTCAAGGGAACAAGAATCTGAAGCCTAATATCTCATCAAAGTG
>BQKN01042044.1:0-15798 GCA_022839385.1 Asparagus kiusianus | reverse complement strand
TCGAAAAAGAGAATATCAATGAAAACAGCAACTTTTACCGGAAACAAAAACTAGAAAGAGGACTTACCCGAAAGCAATTCTTCAAATTCTTGATCTTCAATCCAAGATTTTCAAGCTCCAAGCGGTTCCTTCACAAGAAAAACATACAAGTTAAAGAACCAAAATAGTAAAATCCTATTTTAGCACCTTCCCCGGCAACGGCGCTAAAAACTTGACGCGGCATAATTATGTACCAAAAATTGCAAGTGCACAATTGATCAAGTTATAGTATAAAAAATATCGATCCCACGAGGAAGGTGATTTTAAGATATTATTAGAAATGGTTCTTATGTTTTGTGCGTGACAATTAGGAATAAAGAATAAATGTGATTGTGATGAGTGATCTTTGTGAATATATGCAAAAGATAATAAATTGAATTTTTAGAGGAGAGAAGGAATAATCAAAGAATAAATAAAATCACAAGGTAAGAAAGAAGAATGAATAAAATCAAGAAATAAAACCAAGAATGAAAATAAAATTAAAGAAAGTTAAGATGGAGGATTCAAAAGAGGTAAGAAATATAGAATATAATCCACTAACCAATTTTAATTACAAAATATAAACTATTCTCTTTTTATCATATTTCAACTTAGATTTATTAAGCATAGATTATCAAACCATTTAAGGAAAGTGTAACCTATCAAATTATCATCTAAGTCAAAATTACTATTCATGATAAGAACAACAACATGATAATAATCCTAGAATTCATAAGCATAACCTATCAAACCATTTAAGATAAGCATAGATTATCAAATTCTTCTTCTACCGATTAGTTCTATAGTTGATTATCCTAAACATAAACATTTTAAGTGCAAGAGAATAATTCATACAATATAAAGAAAATTAGACTAGTTTTATATAATTCTAAGATTCCTACAAGAATTAAATTCACATCTTAAGAAATAAAAACAAGAAAAAGAACTAATTACAAAAATAAAAAGAAAAGAAAATTCTAAATTATGAACAAGAAATAAATCTAACTACAAAGAATTAAAATCTAAACTACAAAATATATTACAAAAATTAAATACAAGAAAATAAATCTACTCTACAAATTAAAGTGCAAAAAGAAATAAAAAAGACAAGAAAATAAATCTACACTACAAGCATGAATTTAAATCTAACTAATAAGCAATAATAAAGAAATTACTAAAAAGAAATAAAAGAGAAAAGAAATGCAAACCTTCAAATTGCTCTTCATCTCCATCCTCATCATTCAACAAAGAGGAGAAAGAACAAATTTAAAGAGGAGAAAAATTATTATTATTAATTGCAACTAAAGTTACAATTTTTGGAAGGCATTCTCAATTAAGAGTAGCCCTCCTCTCCAAATAGAGTTACAAAATTTTTCACACCCTTAACCCCTCACTCTCTACCCCTATTTATAGTAATCTTCAATGAATATGAGCCATTGGATTTGTCTTGAGCCCCAAACAAAGCAATCTCCACCTTTGAATTTGCTTTTTGTTCTTCTCTAGCCCAACATAGGAGGCCCATATAGTTTATTTGATTTTCAAAAGAAAATCAAAATCCAATTGCAGCGTTCAGTCCATTCTTAGAGAAGCCCATTTGATTTATCTACACACAATGATTTCAAAACCAAACTCTGCAGCAAAGAAAACAAGTCCGGTCCTCATTCATCAATTTTCTGCAGCCCAAGTCCGTGGAGCTTCATTTGATTTTCTGCAGCAAAGTCGGCCCAAGTCATTTGATTTTGAAAATCTAAAGTAAGTCCAAATCTGTAGCCATTTAATTCGGTCCATGAAGAGTTTCTTTATGGGCTTTGGGTTTCCAATTCGTTCTTTGCAGCCATCAAATTCGGTCCATGAAGAGCCATCAAATGAATGTTATCAAATTCGGTCCAAGCCAAGTCCAATTCATTTGGTGTAATTTGTTTGATGGGCTTTGGGCTTCCAAGCTCAAATATTTCATTTGAGAAACAAGAGGAAGAGCTGCCATCTTGGATGTTTTGGGACATTTGGGCTTTTGGCCTTCAAAATTCAAATATTTCGCTTTGGCTTCTTGAATTTCTCTTATTTCTTTATTTACTCAAGGGCCTTTGTTGAGAGATGAGATTTTTGGGATTTATTCTTCATTAACCTGCAATTAAAGATAAAAGCAATTATTAGTGGTATATTTATTCATATAAAATAGATAATGAGGGTATAAAATTGTAATAAAATGTGATTATCAAATACCCCCATACCTAAACTTTTAATAGTCCTCTAGCAAAGAAAATAAAAAAAAATCCTAACTCACTTTCGTAGGAATCGCGGTTGTATTTAGCGCATACAACAAGCCTTTAAACCTCTAGGTTACCCTAGTGGACGAGTTGTAGTCTCGTGAGGGTTTGCAGTGAATATACCCATAAAATTCGGTCAACTTGCCAAGTTAAATAAGTCAGTAAATAACAGATTTTCCTTGATATATTTAAACATTCTAATTGAAGCTAGTTAATAATCAAGAAAATGTTTTTATATATAACTCCAATGTAAATCCCCTAGAAAATCTTTTTCATTATAGCAATACAAAACCAAGTCAAATCTTAGAAATTTAATTAAAAAGTTTTGAAAAGAACATGCCAACTCTTTGTTTTAAATGACTTTCAAGTCTCTTGATCAAAAATTGTTTTTCAAGACCATATATACAAAACAACAATATATATATAAAAACAATGGTTAGTGTTATATATGTATATATATATTTATATATATTTTTTCACTCTCTAATTCTTGGTGATTGTTTTCTATTTTAACGGGCTTTCTAAGTGACCATTTAACGAGTTTTGGTCCAATGAATCCCAACCCAATTGGGCTTATGTCATTAAGTATAGAGATATGATGCCCTTACAACCCATCTTATTCGTTGTAGGTTGTCATCTTCTCGGCAGTAACGATTGTTAATGATAGAACCTGTATTTCTAGAGGGATCAAGACTTCACATCCATAAACCAAGGAGAAAGGCGTAGAGCTAGTAGGAGTGTGGATTTTTATTCAATAAGCTTATGAACACTCTCTAAGTTTCTCATCCCAATATCATTTGTTAGATGAGATGAACTTCTTTAGAAGTTTGATGATGGTTTTATTGAAAGCTTCAGCTAGACTATTAGCAGATAGGTTGTATAGCATAGAAGCCACACCTTGAGTTCTAAACTTATTGTAGAATTTAAAGAATAATTGACTGATGAATGGTGGACCATTGTTGTGGACTATCCTGTTAGATACTAATGCTACTAGGAAAGAAACCTAGAGAGGGGGCGGGGGTGAATAGGGTTTATGCTAATCTAATCTGACTTAATACCAATTAAAAACTTATTAACAAATATCCTAGAAAATTAGATATACAACACTTAATATGCAAGGATATGAAACTAAGGGTGATATAAACACAAAGAAATATAAACAAGATAGTGGACAATATAAACAAAGAGCAATTGACAATGGCGACAAGAATGTAATGAACACTAAGCATAAGAGAAACGCCAAAGCAAACTCAAACACAATCAAATAATCACGGAGTTTGGTCCTTCCGACCTACGTCTTCGCTCCCCACTCCCGGTGAGAAATCTACTATCACACCGGGTTTTCAACGCTCACCCGAAAAAGGTTACACCACATAATATCGGTTTTCAACGCTCACCGATCAACGTTTATAATAACTCACAATGCAACTACACAAATACCACTTTAAGTGTTGGTCTCTCACATGTCTCCCTGAAGTGCTTGGAATTACTACCCCTCACTAGGCTTTACTACCAACGACACTCCTCTTGGGACTGACCACGTCTTTCATCTCTACACTCCTCTTGGTGTACTTGTGCAATACAATGTGAACTCACAAATGAAAGCTCAAATATAAATAATTTGTTCCCTATAATAGATGATAACTTAATATAAGCTCACACTCTAGGTCACACAATCTCACAACCCTAATTATACTATGTATGAAAATACAATAAGCTCAATTGTAATAGCCACTAAAATCCCTCGAACATTTGTTTTCAATGTCCACAAAAATTATCTGCAACTCTTAGTAATTAAAAAAAAAACCCGACAACAAATCCGTTATCTAGATTTCTTTATTTCTTTTATGGTTAATAAAACAAATGTCAAGAACTGAGAGGGTCCAAGAAGGTGAAACGTCACATTCACATAATACATTATAAACTTTAGTTTTGTCCCAATAATGTCACGTTAACTTTAGAGTGGGTTTATGGCTGTTTTAGTTTAATTGTTGTTGCTTGGTCCACATCCGCATCATAATATTGTTAATACCATTTATAAATAAACAAACCTTTCCCCCAGTGACCCACGAAATACCATTCTGCCCAACTATCCCCTAATCACTCGCTAACTCCCTCCTTATCTCTCCACTAACAACCCCTTCCCTCTCCACTAAAACAGACCCCTCTTCAAATACTTCTCACGGATGAAAAGAGGGAGACAGAGGACTTTTGTTCACGGAAAAAAAAGAAAAAGAAAGAAAGAAAGAAAAAGAACTCGAAAAATAAAAGAGAAAGAAAGGCAGGAGAAGGTCGAGTTTTGGATTTGGGATTCAGAGTTTTTTTCGACAATTAGGCAAACATATATTTCATCAATTTCTTTCTAAAATTTTTAACTTCGTGCAAGCATTATTATTCTTTGACTCTTTTATTGATCGCTATATTTTTTTTTCCATAATAGGCAAGCATTTCTTTAACTTTTTGATTGATCACCTTATTTTTTATATATAATCGGCAAGCATTCATTTTTTTTATTGGTTTGAAATTTCTTGAAATTTTCTCGAGTATCCTCATTTATATTCTTATTTCCTAGTACTCGATCATTCTCTAGTTCTCTGAGAGAATTTCCTTAGTAGCATGACTGATTTTAATACATAATTTATTTTAAATTGTGTCTAACATTTTTTTCGTGACATGTTACATAGTGTGTTTTATAAGTTTCACATTTAGTATTATTCCAGAGTTTATATTATGCAAACAATAGTTGAAGATGTTAAGACGGCAACTAGATCAAAAATTACGTCACAGCAAAATCAAAGTGTTCATGCTAGTAATAATGTAGCATGACGTTGACACGATTGTAAATCTAATCTCACACAAGTTAGGATATAGACACAGTGCATATTAAAATTTGTCATGAATATTACTGAGGTTAAGAATTAATATTTGTGCATAATAATGTTACAGTATCTATAAATACACATGTTATTAGGTAGACAACTCATTTAAGGCGATATATAATGTTATTAACATCCGTGCCATACTATTGCTGTTGTTACAAGTGTTCACAGGTGCCTTGTGATGCTTATATGTTGTGTACAGTGTACGTTTGTTACTATGCTTATGAATATACTATAATATAATATGTTGCAAAGCCTGCACACATCTCTCTAAGCTATTAATCACATTAAGCCTGCATGCAAAACACACATGTAGTTGACGGTTCACACAAACCCATAATTTCTAATTTATTTGTCACGTTAAGCAGTTGTGTATGACGATGAATTTATACATATGGTACTTATCTTGTTTGATACTGTGTTTGACATGCATGACTTTATGGAAAAATTATTGCTTGATCATCTAGTTGTCATCCAATAGGAGAGACTGTGCATGAAGACGACTCCTGTTAAAAATATGATTTATAAGCGTGCTTTCATAGCATGGCTATGCCCTCGATATCGATATCCCGATATGAGGTTTATTTTTCCTTGGCTATTACTATTATAGCATCGACTTGACGATGCACCCATCTTGATTGGACATGTTCTGGGTCACGGTTATTTTTCATAGTTTTACAGAAGTCGTTCCACGGTAACTCTGTGGTTAGATGCATAGCATTTCATGCACAGTCACTTAAAATTAAACTGACAAACATAGGGTTCTAAAAGGGGAATTGGATGAAGAATATAACATGTGTATAAGCGGGTGTGCGCATTCTTGATATCCTGGTATATATATAAGAACTAAGGGCCCATCCTGACTTGAAGCCGTGTTCTCGGGACGGTTTACGGGAAACCGACTTATATACATGAAATATTCTTCTCTAATTCAAATAACTTCTAAATTACTAATGTGCTGGTGTGTCTCATGATTGACCTTGTTTTGTATCTATTATTAGCATTTTATTTAGCATCTTTAATTGAGTTGTCATTTTTCTTTATCTATGCCACATTACACTTACACGCACACATTTCCTTCATTTTACATGCTTGTTGGGAGTTTTCTGACTCCCTGGGGTTTGCATGCCCCAGATTCGGGAACTGTTATTTCCTCATAGGATTCTGAGTATTTCGAGGAGCAGGATCAACGGTAGTGATCACCGTTTATTTCATTCAGTTCTCCATTTCACTTGTTTTAGGTAGTTATTTTGATTGAGACTTTCATGTAATCTCTTGTAGAACTTCAGGCTATGAATGTTTTTCTTTCTTCCATTTTGGATAGTTGTGGACTCGTCACAGACCTCTGAAATTTTAGATTTTTTTTTATCTATCAGTTTCCTTTTATCTTGATTACACGCTCTATGGTGTAGTTTTGGTTTTATATTTATATACAGGATGATCTAGAGGCGTGAATATGACCGTAGGGTTATATTGCCGGCTGAGTCACGTTCCAAACTATTACATTTTGGAACCGGGGCGTGACAAGGTTTTTAGTGGTATCAGAGCCAGGTTTAGAAATTTTTGTCTCATCCTGTATAAAAATAAAAACTTAGACTGGGCCAAAAATAGAGCATGTTAGAATGAGTTCTTTCCTTCCAGAAACACGTTCTTTGACTCCTAATATCTTGATTTTCAAGTCCAAATCTTAACCAATTTTATCTTAGGTGATCACTATGGCCCCAAAACGTCGACCCCTACTCCAGTTGTCCCTGAGGGACACCAAGTCGATCAGACTGATCTTACAGAAGCGATTAGGGACCCGGTAGCTCATAATCGCCAGAGGGACGAGCAGCGGCAGGTTGCAAGGTCGGGTAATGTATCCGATTTTCGAAAGCTCAATCCGCAACACTTTGTTGGGACTGAAGGTGGATATGAGGCCGAGATGTGGTTGCAGACCATGGACCGCTTATTGAGGGCAGCCAAGATACCAGACGAAGACCGAGTGGATATTGTGCAATTGCAGCTCGTTAATGTAGCGAGGACCTGGTGGGACGCAGAGGAAGAAAAGCTGCCTAGGCCGATTTAATGGGAGACCTTCCGGGAGAGTTTCCTAGAGGCATTTTTTTCGAAGACAGCTCGTCTTGAGATGCAGAGGCAGTTTGTTATGCTGAGGCAGAGAGCTAGTACCGTAGATGAGTATGCAACAGAATTTTCCAAGCTCAGCAGGTTTGCGCCGGGGATAGTATCGAATGAGGTGGATAAGGGATAAAGGTTCATGCAGGGTCTGAATTTTGAGATCCAGACCTAGATTTATAGTCAGAAGGGGATAGAGACTTATGCGGATGTCCTAGAGGCAGCTCGGAAAGCGGAACAATTGATTGGGATCATGGACTCGGTGAAGAGTGGAGCAAACAAACGCCTCGTGGGACAGAACTCGGGAGGTAACCAGCAGAAGCCTCAGATGGGAGGAGCACCAGCCAAGCGCCAGCAGATAGGGACTCAGAGACCAGTTCCACAGCCAACCAACATGATTTGTCATTTTTGTAGCAAGCCGGGGCACTTGATGAAGGATTGCCGAAGAGCTAATGGGTTGTGCTTAGCATGCGGGGCAGCAGATCATCAGCTCACTGCTTGTCCTAGTAGAGGAGTCTCAGGAGGATATTCAGGTGGAGCGATAGTACCAGCAGGCCAGACTAGACAGGGTGGACAACAGTTGAGGCCACCACTTCCTACGCAGCAGCAGATGTTTCGAGGACATCAGAGGGGTCAACAATTTCAAGGTCAGAGACTGTGGAGGGGTCCTCTGTTCCAGCACCCATATCAGCAGAGGCACCCAGGGCCATACGGTCAGCAAGCTCAGCAGCAGCAGAGACAAGGTCGGGTTATGACACTTACCGCCGAGCAGGCAGATGAATCTGGAGATGTAGTCACAGGTATCATTTTGGTTTATTCAGTCCCTGCATTTACCCTATTTGATTCTGGGGCATCGCACTGTTTTATATCTGCTCAGTTCGTTGCACGACACACCATACCATGTGCTAGTTTAGATGCAAGCTGGAATATACATACAGGCAGTGGGGTGTTAATGTCTAGTAGGGAGTGTAAGAGATGCCCAGTAGTAGTTTGTAGTAGGGAGCTATTTGTAGACTTGTTGGTGATTGACACTAACGGGTTTGATGTTATTTTGGGGATGGATTGGTTCTACAACTTTCATGCGACGATCGACTGCCGACGCAGAAGCGTGGTGTTCAAGATACCAGGCCACCCAGAGTTTGAATTCATGAGCAGAAGAAAGGTGATGGAGCAGCCAGAGTATCGAGCAGGCATGGATGGAGTATTAACCTGTATAGAGGTAGAGGAGAAGCCTATACCAGAAATTGTCAAGGAGTTCCTTGATGTTTTTCTTGATGAGTTGCCGGGTTTGCCACCAGATCGAGATATAGAGTTCGTCATTGATATTATTCCAGGGGTTGCACCTATTTCAAAACCACCTTACCGGATGCCAATAGCAGATTTAGAAGAGTTGCGAAAGTAGGTCCAGGAGTATCTTGATAAGAAATTTATCAGGCTTAGTACTTCACCTTAGGGAGCACCAGTGGTGTTAGTACCAAAGTCGGATGGTAGCCGAAGGATGTGTATTGACTACAGAGAGTTGAATCGGGTTACCATCAAAAATAAATACCCGATTTCCAGGATTGATGACCTTTTTGATCAGCTAGGGGAATCTCGGGTGTTTTCTAAGCTGGACCTCAGGTCAGGCTATCATCAGCTGAAGGTGAGGAAGGAAGATATACCTAAGACTGCATTTCGCACACGGTACGGGCACTATGAGTTTTTAGTGATGCCATTCGGAGTGACTAATTGTCACGCCCCGCTTCCCAAAATACCCAGGAATCGGAACGTGAACAAGCCCGCGACATATTAGACTGAGGAGAGATAAGTGCTAGACCTCTTCTTCTCAATCTAATACGCTAAGCGTCTGGAAATAAAACAATGCGAAGTCACAGGTCCCCGATCACAATAGCAAGAATATAAAGACAACTCAAAATAAAATAATACATATCACAAATGAATATCATCCCAGACATAAAATGCGGGTCAAACATGCCCTTATATAAGACTATCTGAACGAAATACTAAAAATATAAAATACAATGATCCAGCGGAAAGAAATGCTATAAAAAGAAAACTAAAATCAAATGACTAAGCTTCAGCTTCTTCTGCTACACCGTCTTCAAGGTACTCCTGTTGTGAATCCTCTGGCTCCTACTGAACCTGTTCTTCTCCTAAGTCTGACGTACACCAGAGAAAACAGGTGTACGTCAGGTGCATGATGCACGGCAAGACCCGACCCCACAAAGAAAATAGGAACGGTCAAATGACCAATGCAATAACAGATGCAACAGTAGTAATAATAATAGAAGAGTGACCAAAGTGATAACAGAAATAGAAACATGTGATGATAGTAGTAACAATAGAAGTATGCAACTGAAATACTAACAAGCTAGATACAATCCATCACTAGAGTATAACAATCAGGAGAAAACATAAACATCCGAGTAACAAGATCATACAGCTAGCCATCCTATAATCATCCACATAACAAGGTCATACCCCTAGATAGAATTAATACTTAAAAATCTACAACCCGAGACGTAGTACGTCGAGCGAAATAATCCAAACAAGGAAACCCTCATGTATATACCATATGTCTCAAATCGTAGATAATTAAATATTAATCCTAATTTAGGTATGGAAAGAAAACAACTAGCCATCCTATCACAACTCTCTGGTCCACGTCTCACTAGAGTCTAAGTTCACATTATCGGATATCTGGATAACAACCACATCTCACTAGTACCTCAGACCCGCTCCAGTGCGAAACGATTCACTGGTGCGTGCCTGGAAATAATCAATAATCACTATATCACCGCTCCTCAGACCCACCCCAGTGCGAAACGATTCACTGGTGAGAGCCTGGAATAAACAATATACATCCAATCACAGTTCCTCAGACCCACCCCAGAGTGAAACGATCCACTGGTGCGAGCCTGGAAATAATCAATAATCACAATATCATTGTTCCTCAGACCCACCCCAGTGCGAAACGATTCACTGGTGCGAGCCTGGAATAAACAATACACATTCAATCACAGTTCCTCAGACCCACCCCAGAGTGAAACGATCCACTGGTGCGAGCCTGGAAATAAATAATAAAATATCCGATAACATGAACCAGACCTTCCCATCCCATGTCCAAGTCAACAACTCATATCTCACGGGTCACTACGGTCAAGCCATACTCGCGATTCTCAACTATAACAGGGTATAAATGCAATGAATACTATGTAACAGTATCATGAATCATGAACAGGAAACGTGAACAACTACAAAAACGTAAAAGAAGGAACTACAACTATCCAATAATTACGCATGAAATCTCGCAATTTCCAATCATCATGCTCATAAATTTATTTATCCCAAAAATTCTATTAAAAATTCTTTCTCGTTATATTAATTTAAAACTAACCCCTTTTTCAAAATCAACTTCTTTTCTTATAATAATAATTTTAAAATAAATCTAAAAATATTCTTTTTATGAGAAGTGTCTCGTAATTAATATCATTCATCAACAAACTCACGCAGGCAATTACATATCATAGTCTAATCCATGAAATTAATTACTAACGGATATAAATAATGGAAAATACAGATCAAGGGAAGCGGGATCTTGCCTCGGGGTATTTGTCGAACGTGTCGACGCTGACGGCGCGGATCGGATCTGATGCGGTGGAGCGCGACGTCGGAGGGAACTCCAGCGAGGTGTTGCAGGATCTCAGCGATGCTCGTCGGCGAGGTTGTCGACGTGGGGCTCGGATCTAGAGAGAGGTGGCTGCTGGGGCCGACGGGGGCTGCTGGAGGCCGGAGATGGGGCAGGAGGTTGAGGCGGCGGATCTGGGCTGTAGCGGGTGGGGTTGGGGCGCTGCTGAAGGTGGTCGGACGGCGGCAGTCAAAGCACTGGCGGCTACAGGAGGCGGAAGGCGGCGAGCAAGGGTCTGGACGGTGAGGGTTGTGGAGGAGCGGCGGTGAGAGGGTGGAGTCAGGGAAGACGGCGATGGAAAGAAGAAGGGGGAGGCGGCGATCTCAGGTCGGAGGAGGCGCTGCGTGCAGGGGAGATGGAGGCGGTGGTTGGGTGATGAAGACGACGGTGGTGAGGGAGTTGGTGGCGAGGCGGCGGACTCGGGCGGTTGATGAAGGCGAGCACGACGGTGCAGAGGAGGACAAGGGGAGGTCGGAGTGTTGGTCGGGATCTGAGAGAGGTAGAGGAGAGAGAAAATGTTGAGTGTGGCGGCTGCGTGAAAACGAAGAAGAAAAGAAAGAAAAAGGGTTTATATATATATGTAATTGTAATTAGGGTTAGGGTTTAAGCTAAAATAATTAAAATAAATACTTTTGGGTACTTAAAAATTAAACTAATTACATAATAATTATCTACAATTAAAAACGTATATGTTGAGCTAATATAACAATTGATACGAAGTAGTCAAAATATACCCATACTGTACAATTAAATGAGAATCATTAATAAATAAAATATATTTACTTATATTTAAAATCAAACAATTATGGGATAATTATATACACAGTAAAATGTACAAGTTATACTAATACGACAGATAATATGTAACAGTTGAAATAATACAACAAATTATACACGAAAATACGTAATTAATAATACAAAGTATTATACGAAATAATACGTAATAATATTAATAATACAACATATTATTTAAAATAATACGTAATAGTACTTATAACATAACAAATTAATTCTAGAAATTTTTACCACACAAAATAAATTTATAAATATCAAAATCATTTAAATAAATATATAATCAGATTTTTAAATCATAGAAAACTGTAGAAAACCGGGAAAAATACAAATACTTGTTTATAAATAATAATTAAATATTTTAAAATACTAGAAAATTATTTTAACTAGTATCAAATTTCACGGTCCTTACACTAATGCTCCATCTACCTTTATGAGCTTGATGAACAAGGTGTTTTCCCAGTATCTTGATAAAATTGTGGTGGTGTTTATCGACGACATTCTGGTATACTCCAAGACCAAGGAAGATCATGCAGAGCATCTACGGACAGTGTTGGAAATCCTACGGAAGGAGAAGCTTTATGGAAAATTGAACAAGTGTGAGTTTTGGTTGGAGCAAGTGTCCTTCTTAGGGCATGTGATTTCAGAAGCAGGTATCTCTGTAGACCCGAAGAAGGTTGATGCGGTTTTGAGGTTAGAGCCGCCTACATCTGTGACAGAAGTACGGAGTTTCTTGGGCATGGCTGGATACTATAGGAAATTCATAAAAGATTTTGCTAAGATTGCAGGACCACTTACTAAGCTGACTCGGAAGGAGGTCAAGTTTGTGTGGGCTCCAGAGTGTCAAGCAGCATTTGAGGAATTAAAGAAGAAGTTGACAACAGCACCGGTTTTGATGATTCTAGATGAGTCAGGAGGATTTGTAGTGCACACGGATGCTTCTGGTTTGGGTTTAGGTTGTGTTTTGATGCAACATGGGAATGTAGTAGCTTATGCATCTAGACAATTGAAGACACATGAGAGGAACTACCCGGTTCATGATCTGGAATTGGCGGCAGTTATTTTTGCATTGAAGCTTTGGCGACACTATCTTTTAGGTAGAGAGTGGAGGTATACATAGATCATAAAAGTTTAAAGTATATATTCACTCAGAAGGAGCTCAACATGAGACAACACAGGTGGTTAGAGCTTATGACAGATTATGATCTTGATTTACAATATCACCCAGGACGAGTTAATGTGGTGCCCAATCATCTGAGCAGGAAACCTGTGGCAATAAGACTCACCAGACAGCGGGAGTTGCTAGCTGAGTTCTGGAGGATGAACATGGAGGTTATATTGCCTGGAGCAGGGAGACAGTTGATGAGTTTACATTTACAGTCAATTCTGGTGGACCGGATCAAGGTTACCCAATTCGAGGATCCTCGGTATCAAAAATTTAAGAAACAGGTGGAGTCTGGGGTGAGAACTGATCTACAAATACATGAGGATGGATCGTTGCGATTCCGTGGTAGGTTGTGTGTGCCTAAGGGTGATGTTAGAAGAGAGCTACTTGATGAGGCGCACAGTTCTGTGCTTTCTATTCATCCAGGAGGGACGAAGATGTATCGGGACTTAAGAGAGCATTACTGGTGGCTAGGAATGAAGATGGAGATAGCCCGATTTGTGTCAAAATGCCTAACATGTCAGCAGGTGAAGGCTGAACATCAGAGGACAGCTGGACTATTACAGCCCCTTCCTATTCCTGAGTGGAAGTGGGAACACGTTACGATGGACTTTGTCACAGCTCTGCCGAGGAGTCAGAAGGGGAATAATGCCGTATGGGTAGTAGTAGACCGACTCACCAAGTCGGCTCGCTTTATACCATTTCGAGTTGGACAGACGACAGAGAGTTTAGCGGAGCTGTACATGAGGGAGGTAATGCGTTTGCATGGGGTACCAGTTAGCATTGTTTCTGATAGAGACACGTGATTTTTATCACACTTTTGGAGGAGCTTGCAGCAGTGTCTTGGGACTATACTGAGTTACAGCACGGCTTACCACCCTCAGACAGATGGGCAGTCAGAGAGGGCCATACAGATTTTGGAGGACATGCTGCGGGCATGCATGCTGGATTTCAAGGGCTCTTGGGAAGATCACTTATACTTAGTAGAGTTTTCTTATAATAACAGTTATCAGGCCAGCATCCAGATGGCTCCTTATGAGGCATTATATGGGAGAAAATGTAGATCTCCTACTTGTTGGGATGACTTAGGAGAGCAGCGTTTGCTAGGACCAGAGATGATAGTGCAGACAGTAAACAAGATAAAGGCAATACGGGAGCGCCTTAAATCAGCTCAGGATAGACAGAAGAGCTGGGCTGACGCTAAGAGGAGACCTCTACAGTTTCAGGTTGGAGAGCATGTTTTCTTGAGAATATCCCCAACCAGAGGAGTTATCAGATTTGGCAGCCATGGGAAGCTTAGTCCACGTTTTATCGGTCCTTTTGAGATATTGGAGAGGGTAGGAGAAGTGGCATACCGGCTAGCTTTGCCTCCATCGTTGGAGGGGGTGCATGATGTGTTCCACGTATCCCAGCTTCGACGATATGTACGAGACGAGACTCACGTCCTGGACATCGGAGAGCTTCAGATTGGGACGAACTTATCATATGAGGAGCGACCTATGAAGATTTTAGATCGACAGGAGAAGGTCCTCAAGAACAGAACTATTCTGCTTGTCTTAGTATCTTGGGGACATCATGGACATGGTGAGGCAACCTGGGAGTGAGAGGACGACATTTGTCAACGCTATCCACATCTCTTTACTACAGGTGATTTTTAGTTCTTCTTATGGTCGGATAAATTTCGAGGAGGAAATTTTTATTTAAGGTGGGTGAGATGTAATAGCCACTAAAATCCCTCGAACATTTGTTTTCAATGTCCACAAAAATTATCTGCATTTCTTAGTAATTATATAAAAAAAACCGACAACAAATCCGTTATCTAGATTTCTTTATTTCTTTTATGGTTAATAAAACAAATGTCAAGAACTGAGAGGGTCCAAGAAGGTGAAACGTCACATTCACATAATACATTATAAACTTTAGTTTTGTCTCAATAATGTCACGTTAACTTTAGAGTGGGTTTATGGCTGTTTTAGTTTAATTGTTGTTGCCTGGTCCACATCCGCATCATAATATTGTTAATACCATTTATAAATAAACAAACCTTTCCCCCAGTGACCCACGAAATCCCATTCTGCCCAACTATCCCCTAATCACCCGCTAACTCCCTCCTTATCTCTCCACTAACAACCCCCTCTCTCTCCACTAAAATAGACCCCTCTTCAAATACTTCTCAAGGATGAAAAGAGGGAGACAGAGGACTTTTGTTCACGGAAAAAAAGAAAAAAAAAGAAAGAAAGAAAAAAACCCGAAAAATAAAAGAGAAAGAAAGGCAGGAGAAGGTCGAGTTTTGGATTTGGGATTCAGAGTCTTTTTCGACAATTAGGCAAGCATATATTTCATCAATTTCTTTCTAAAATTTTTAACTTCGTGCAAGCATTATTATTCTTTGACTTTTTTATTGATCGCTATATTTTTTTCATAATAGGCAAGCATTTCTTTAACTTTTTGATTGATCACCTTATTTTTTTTATATATAATCGGCAAGCATTCATTTTTTTTATTGGTTTGAAATTTCTTGAAATTTTCTCGAGTATCCTCATTTATATTCTTATTTCCTAGTACTCGATCATTCTCTAGTTCTCTGAGAGAATTTCCTTAGTAGCATGACTGATTTTAATACATAATTTATTTTAAATTGTGTCTAACATTTTTTTTCGTGACATGTTACATAGTGTGTTTTATAAGTTTCACATTTAGTATTGTTCCAGAGTTTATATTATGCAAACAATAGTTGAAGATGTTAAGACGGCAACTAGATCAAACATTACGTCACAGCAAAATCAAAGTGTTCATGCTAGTAATAATGTAGCATGACGTTGACACAATTGTAAATCTAATCTCACACAAGTTAGGATATAGACACAGTGCATA
>BQKN01042041.1:0-18194 GCA_022839385.1 Asparagus kiusianus | reverse complement strand
GATCCGCAGGATGAACCCGAATCCGCTTTGGGTCGCCTCGCCGCTCGGGTCCCAGGTAATGAAGTCTCAGGCCTCGAATCTTTCGTTTTTCTCCTTGATTTTAAGCTATTTATATATCTCGAGTATGATTTTTTCTACCATCGTCATGTAATTCTTTATCAATAAACTTGGTTTACTATAATCTGCAGCTTAGACCGCGAGTCAAGTGGATTATAGCCCAGAGTGTTTGGTAAATTTGGTGGGCTATAATCCGTTTGCAATAGTAGAGTGTTTAGCAAACAGGTGGATTATAGTCTCTCATTTTTGTCGAAGTGACCGGAAAGGACGTGGGGTTGGTGGTGAGTTATTGAGTGAGGCCATGGGGTATGTGAAACTATGAGGGTTATAATTGTCTTTTATTTGGTCAAACCTCATGAATTATAATCCGAAATAATCCACTTGCCAAATTCTAAAAGTGGATTATAATCCACTTTTGTTGATTACAACCCCGTTTGACCTTTTGCATGGTGATGTTAGGATCCATTTAGCCTTCACATTGACTAAATAGGGAGCCACTGTGCGGTCATAAGGGATTTAGGTTCCCTCTTTTTAACAACTAGATCTTAGGGATGAGTTCTCCAGAGTCGCTTACGAGCGAAGGCTCAGGTTAATATTTACCAAAGTTTATTGAGTCGAATTATTGGCCAAGGGCGCTAAGTATAAGACTGAAGCTTGTAATGGGAACATGATGAACTAGTTGGTGAGTATGAAAGAACACTAGTTTTTATATCGTACGAGAACTCAAACTCATCACAAAAGGTTAGTTGTGTTATGAGGGAATCCTAATTGTAATTCTACAACAAATTGTGTTGGATTCTCATGCTGATGCTGATGGAGTTCTCATGACAGCTAGATTCCTGGTGTCTTTTGTTTCTGATAGTGTTGATTGGATATTAGTATGGGTGTATATAAATGTGGGTTGTATGAAGAAATTGTAGCAGCACAAGGTTTGATTCTATTTTGTTGTAATGATAGGTAACACTTTAGGGTTGGGGATGGAAATCTATATAAACCCACAATTGTCACTTTACTAAGAGTTAACACCATTATTAACCTAAGATGCGTAAGCCTGATGTATGTTGTGATGTCTTAGAAAGAATGAACTTCCATGATCTATACCTCCATGACTGTTGCATAAAGAAGTTTCTCTTATAAAAAATGAGGCTGTTAGAAGCGAACCTGTACTTATTTCTGGAGGACTTTGATCTGGCTTGTATAAAATTTAAATATTATTAGGGCAACTACATTTGGTTTTTCTTCAATAAAGCATGATCTATGTTGGGCTTATGTTAAAAGAAAATAATTGCTCTAAGTATTGTTTTCAGCAAAAGTTGATTCCATTGTCGATTCCATTAATCTTCTTTCGATTACAGAGAAATTACAATGAAAATAAGAAAAATTACAACTCTTGAAGAAAATAACACAGAATTCGTTTATCGAATACTGCTTTGTGGGACTTTGCCTGTGCCGTGAGTGCTTTGGCTCGTTGACCACCGATTCACAGATCGTGAGGGGGTTTATGATTCTTCCTTCGTTATCGAAGTGAGAATTGGAAACGATATCTTATCGAAGTAAGATAGTCGTTCTTCTTGAAATCAAGTCTAAGCTCGAATGTCAAGGAATCACTCCAGGAACTGAAATCTCTGCTCTCTCTGCTCTGGAATGCTCTAACAAATGCTCGATCCTCGTCAGAAGTGACCCTAGGGGGGTATTTATAGCCTCCAGGGACTGTAACTGCAAATACACAACTTAAGCTTGAATCAGTATGGCGCGACAGTCTTTTACTGTCTCGCTGGTCGAGACAGTGTTTGCTATCTCGCACAGCGAGACAGTAAATTTACTGTCTCGCCCAGCGAGACAGTAAAATACTGTCGCGCAAAACGAATATTCTGGGCAGTTTTCGTTGTAACTACCTCCCCACGTTTAAACTCCGTTATTTTGACAGTTATTCACGTGATTTTCGCCCACGTTGTTTCCCACGTCCCTTGGCAGTTAATGGACACGTGTAGGGCAGTTATTGAGGTGGTTATTGACCATTTCAACGCTGTCTTGCTGGCGAGACAGCAAAGACTGTCTCGCTGGAGAGACAGCAAAAGACTGTCTTGCTGACGAGACAGCAAAGACTGTCTCGCTGGCGAGACAGTTCATTTTTGTGAGTTTTGGGTGATTTTTTATGTTTGGATATCTATTGGCATTTTTTTGACGCCTACAGATACCCCCTCCAAAGTATTCCAGACGTATTCTTTTATAGAAGAGTCTGGGATGCTTTGGATAAGATAGGCTTTACTTACGATCCCTTCAATGCTTGGTTGAGTAGATCGTGTAGCAGGACTTGCAACTGGCTTCAAACCTTGACCTCTTCTATCTTTAGCCTATTCAGTTCTTTATAGAATAGCTAATGTTCTCCCGGTGTCGCGTTTATCGCTTGACCGTCGTCGAGATCTTGAATCGAAGCTGGTATTTGTTCTTGTAGGTTCAGCTTTTGTCATTGAATTGACATGTTCACTGAGAGTTCAACAGGTTATCCTTAAGAACATTCAGATCAATATTCTCCAGGAACTTCCTATTGGGTGTGGGAAACAGTATTTGCTGTCTCGCGACGCAAGACGGTTCCCCAATATTTGCTGTCTCATACGGCGAGACAGTATTTGCTGTCTAGCTCGGGAGACAGTATTTTGTTGTCTCGCTCGGCGAGACAGTATTTTGCTGTCTCGCTCGGCGAGACAGTATTTTGCTGTCTCGCTCGGCGAGACAGTATTTACTGTCTCGCTCAGCGAGACAGAGTATAAAATCGGGACTTAGGTTTTTTTTTTAGGGTTTTCATTCGATTTCCTTGGCGATTTTCAGCGATTTCTTGGGCGATTTTCAGCGATTTCTTGGGCGATTTTCCGTCGATTTTCGACCAGTTTTCTTCCCTCTCTTCTCCTCTTTGTTCTCGGTTTGTTTGGCGCCATTGTTGGTGAAGATTCTCATCGGATTTCAAAGGTTTGTTTCCCCTCTTTCTCTTTCAAATTTTGAATTTCCTTTAACAGTAACGATATCTGCACTGTCTCGGTCTTGTGGGTTTGACTTTCTGTCTATTGCATGCTCAAAACCCTAATTTTCCCCTTGGGTTTTATTGTAGACCACATATTCATTATGTCGCCACGTAAATCCCGTGCTCCTCGAGGCCGTTCGACTGCCCAATCTCCTGAGGAGGCTGCCCCTGTCGCCGCTTCGCATGGGGGTATATTTCTTTCACCCTTTCACCAATTTACATGTTGCATTCCGTTAATTCCATATATATATATACCTATGTTTGTATGCAGATCCTCGTTTGTATCCTTTGAGATACTCTCGAGAAGAGCCGGCATCCTCCTTTGAGGGGATCGACGCTTAAAAGTGCTCGTTTTGCTTAGACAAAACACACTTCAGAACATGCAGGGGCGATTTCATATCATCCCACATGTATTAAAAGGTTTTGATATGCTGTTATAATGCTCGTGCATAGTAACACATATCTCTTTTATACATGTGGTTGATGGAAAATCGTCACGCCTGTTATGAAATAGCGATTTATCTTATAGAATAAGATATACCGCTTTTTTCCATAATTTTAGGAACATTCTTACACCATTTATATGTATGTTTTCTTCATCAGTTCATTTTCCTCCTACTGCTATTCCTACTGATGCTGTTACGGGTCGGAGTAACATTACTCATTCTCTTTATGAGGGATTACCATTAATAGAGTCCGCTCCCCAGTTTAAGTCAGATTATAGTGAAGGGGCCAGAGAAATGATTCAGCGAGGTAGTTGCCGTATTCTGCGACGGATAATCACCGATACTCCCCTGATTTCAGAACGAGATGACAATAAATGCATAAGGAAGCCAGATTTCTTGTTTGGTGATTCGATGAAGGATCCGGAGGTCGCATTCTGCAAGCCCGCACAATGGTTACATCAAAGCGGGTCCTCATTCTTATACTTACCTCTGATTCCTCGAGACCATTCGCTATTAAAGTTCAGGAATTTATCCGTTAACCGCGAAATGTTCTGGAGATTAACTAAAAATCACGAGCACATTCACTGTGGTTTCATCGGGAAGGAAGCCACCCCAGGTTCAAGTGAGAGAGCTTCTATACGAGGGCTTCATCCAGGTGTCTTAGGACAAGATAATATCCCTCAGAATGAAACGACGGTGCAAGCCAATACTGTGAAAAACCGGTTAACAGCAGCGGGCAAAGTATTACCCAGAGAGAATTTTAGATGTTATGGGTGGGTACATTACTTTGGAGATAAATAGTGGTGGACCAGAATGACTCGCTATGCGTTGAAACGTTGGGAGCGAGAGTTAACAGATTTGGGGTTGGCGATCCCGATCCGTGCTACTATGAGTGGTCTGCAGATTAGTGTAGGTCATTTTCTCTGTTTGTTTGAGATCTACAACCCGGACACTAACACATTCTTCACCAAGAATGGGGAGCTCAGACTACCACTGCATGAAATGATGCAGGTGTCTGGTTTGCCGATAGGCGACGTCCCATATCAAGAGTTCTTCCCGACCACCAATCAACTGAACAAGATAAAGGATCGGTCAGCTGTGACTCATGACGTTCTATGGGAATTGACCTGCCACTATCACATAGCTACGGCCGAGATGGACCCCAAAGCAAGGAGGAAGTCTCCTTAAGTCAGCTTAAAACAATTCGCCGATTATCTGTTTAAGAATCTGGAAGACCGCTCTAAAGATGTATGCGGCTTGTCTCCTATAAGCCCAAGTGAAATCAATCGGCTATTGGAGAAAACAAACGCCCAGACTTACACCTCTCATTCAGAAGATGGGTTTCCGCATGGGACAAAATTCCGTTCTTATTTGTGGCAGGCCGGTGTTCCGATTAGCTCTACTGCTCTGCTGGCTGGTTTCCTGGCCTTGTGGCTAAAGAGGTGCGTAGTTCCCCACCAGTCCTCTGATATGATGCCGATAGAAGTATTATATGCAGCCGTCCAATTAGCTACAAGTCGTAAATTATCCTTGCTTCCTGCTATGGTGGCTGCCATTCACAGTGGATTACGACAGTTGATCACTGTGTTTACTCTGGAGAAGAAGAAACCCTTCGCCAGCTTATCAGTTCCGAAACTGGAGTTGCCTTATACTTATCTAATAGCCTGGTTAGTACTTCACCGACCAGATTTAATGGAAGCTCCTAAGGCGATAGATCCTCGTCTTCCTCTGTTGCAGAATCTTGAGGCTTGCAAGTGGATTAAACATCGAGAGCCAGATATAACCAGGCAATTCAAAATCCACAAGTGTTGGGAATTCTTCCCCTACTTCCCTTGGTTCTCTGGTACCTACAATACTACTTTATCGGATACTGAAGATCCAAGACAGAATCGTACCGTTTTAGATGTTGGATGCTTCAGATGGTTGATGAACATTCGACCCGGTTACTTGTTATTTCGGGTAAGAGACGTTTGTCTTATCGAACCATATCTTCCATGCCGATTTGCTCGTCAATTCGGCTACGACCAGATATACGTCGGCAACCCGAATCGTCACCTAAACTTCCGAGGAGGACTCATTGATGGCGCGAGAGCCTGGTTTTGGAGTATTGCCGGCTGTACGGGCGCTGAGTTCGATCTCCCTTTAGAATCGCCGCCTCTACGGATGACCTTCTTGTATTGCAAGTGGCTGATGGCCGCCAATACTATCACCCAATACCGAAACATGCCGGAACCAGAAGAAGAGATAGTCCCGCGGCGCTCAAGTAGAACGACACGTGAAGTTATGACTTCATCTCAAAAGAAAGAGACCGCCGAATCGTCTAGGAAGGGAAAAGAACCGGCTCGCTCGGCTGGTAGTGAAGAAGAATTCGACTCCGAGGAGACGGAGACTTCTGAGGAGGAGGGTGAGACTAACTCAAATTCTGATGAAGGAGCTGGTCTCCCTGATTTCTTTCTTCGAGAGAGGACTCGTGCGCCCGTCTGCTGCTCCTACTCAACCACCGGATGTCCCAAAAAGAAAGAGAGAGAGTCGTTATGGAATATCCAAACCGAATGACGGTGGAACTCCTCAGTGGGGACGAAGAAGATGAGGAAGACACGGTGCCTCTTGCCCTTCGGCCAAGATCTCGACCTTCTGCTCAAGCTCAAATTCAGGCTTCTCCTAGGGCTGAATTACGCACTAAGCATCGTTATGAAGGGTCTGGAGTTAGGGATGAAGCGCGTCCATCAAAAAGACAGAAGAAATCCGCTTCCAAACCCCGTGTTCATCTTCCGGCTGTAGAGGAGGCGTCTGATCACAGTGCTTTTTCAGATGAACAAGGTAACTATTTATCTTTATAACTTTTATACCTCTTAATGCTCAAACTTATTTCATGTTTAACTTATGTAGGGAATCGGGAAGAAGGTGAATTATCAGCTGATGCTGCCTCTCCCGGAGGTATGGAAACTGAGGAGACCAGCTTTGTCCAACAAATGCAGGATGCTCTGAAAGAAGGACCAGCTGATGTTCCACCACCTCCTGACGTGGATTCATCAGCTACGGACGCAGGTACTGATCTTTCTCCTCTCGGAAGAGAAATCCGAGAAATGAATGAGTCGTACCGTGTGCCCCTCTTAATGACTCGTGCGCTTTGTCTCCTTTTAGTTAAACTAAAAGAAGTGGGTACAAGTAGCGAAGCTCCTGAACTTGTTCCGACGAACAAAGGTAGAATTAATCTTCATCTTGACAAACTTGTCTGAATTCATATGTTATTTATAACTCGATGTATTCTGTAGATGTTGTAGTGAGCGAACCAACAGAAGGAGGAATCACCCACACCCCCAAAATCGACGACTTCAGCAATTTCGACTATAATATTGATGTTTCAGAGAGCGATCATCAAGAAATCTCTGATTTGTTGTTCGGGAAAGCGACTAATGCGGCCACGGAATCAGCGGTTGGTGTCGGTTTAGCAGAGGCAGGTCCTTCTGAGAGTAAGGCTTCTGTTCTGCAAACTCCTTATCTTATATATATATTTTTACCCGACTGATTGTCTAAGTATCTGAATAATAGGACCAGTTATCGGGACCGATACTGCTATAATCACTGAGACTGAACGTCAGCCTGAGGGTCGTGACTATTCATCATGGGCAGGGACTGATGTTGATCTTCAATCGTCCATTCTTGAATCCCGACCTACAACTCCTGCAGATCCTATGATGATAGAGGTCAATGCCACCCCTCAGATCAGTCCAGTCGCAACAAAAGCAAGACCAACTGAAGAAGTTAGTACATCGGCTGATGTTGTGCCCAGAGTTGGTGAGTTTTAAACCTCATTTGCTTCAAGTTTCCGTTTAATACCTAGTTATGTTCATTATGATTCTTTTGTTTGTAGAATCCTCTCCTAAGGAGCCTCTTAGTTTGGACCCGCCATTTTCTGAGGCTTTAGTTAAAAAACCATCTGATATAGCGAGTGCATCGACAGCTACCGTTCTTGAACCAACCTTGGTTGTTCAGGAATCCGGACTACCATCCTTGGGTGAACCAAGTCGTATTGAAGGCTCTTCCGTCGAACTTGGTATGCTTCATCCTGTTGTCTCGTATGCATACATATGTTCTGTACTGACTTATTTTCCCTCATCGCAGTTCCTTCATCATTATCGAATCATATACAAGCGTTATTGGTCGACGACGATCCGGACAAGGCTGTCATCTGTTCCAATCTCCAAGGCTTCATCCCCTTTTTGAACTCTATGGTCGATCGTATTCTCTTCAAAGGATTGTACTTTGAGAGTTATAAAAAATCTCTTGAGCGTTTTATATCAGGATTCAGAGAGGAAGGGTATAATGAGTTAGCCGATTCGATCAATGCTTATTTGGTTGACTTGAAGCGACATGTTGAATTTCTACAAGCTCTTCGCGCTAAAGGCATACCCTCCTATATCGCTTCTCACATGGAATCCAGGTTGCAAGTTTGGCGTGATTCCCAAAAATCAGCTAATCTCGAACTTCAAAAGCTAAGAGCCCGAAGTGATCAACTTAAGGTGAGCGTTAGCAAAAGAACACAAGCCAAGGTTAACCTACTCCAGGATTTAGAATCGAGTCGAGCGGAAATAGCTCGCTTAGAGGAGGAACTTGCAATGGCCAAGGATGCTCACGAGGTCTTGGAGTCCGAGTTGATGCAGGAAATTCAGGTTGAAGAAAACCTGTTACAGCAACTGAACCTTCAAGATAAAATGCTTGCTGAAAAGGAACAAGAGGTCGCCGCGCTTCACAATGTTGACGAAGAAGCCTTCAAAATTAAATTGGCGGCTGAGCTTGAACAGGCTTATGCATTAGAGCTTTCAAAACTTGAAAATCAGATTAGTCAATATAAGCTTTTGTAATTGGAGAACATATATTTTTTTGTATCTTTGTTTGAACACTCTTGGTCAATATATTGAATCTTTTTACTTATTGAGATTTTATTATGATTGCTCATTCTTGTTCTAGAATAAATAACCATAATACTTATAGGATTTTTGGCAAATCCTCAGCCATCAACGGATTTGATATGCCTTTACCGACACCGTTTGAATCGGGCTAGTATGTGAATTATCTAAGTCCGTTTCACATATAACGTTGGGCTAAAAGAATTAAATTCTTTTAGACTTTAAACTACAGCATTGAATGTGTAGGCTACATGTGTTAGATGTAGACTTATCTCTAATAAGGGGTAGAGATAATATCCCCCATGTGTGAATGACATGGATTTTAAAGTGTAGATAGATTACATTCTCTTTGTATGAAAACGTATCTAAGCTTGTAAAGAAAGAACTTGGATATTCTAGTTCATAGTCTCTTGTTTGTTGGTAGAGAAAAACCCAGAATTGGAAAAGAATAATTTTATATTCCATTTCCCCATCTCTTGTTTGTTGGTAGAGATAAACCTAGAAATGGAGAGGGATAATTTTATATCCCAACTCCTGGTCTCTTGTTTGTTGGTAGAGATAAACCCAGAATTGGAAATGAATAATTTCTTATTCCATTTCCTCGTCTCTTGTTTGTTGGTAGAGATAAACCCAGAATTAGAGAGGAAGAATTTTATATTCTATCTCCTGATGCAAAGGAAACTCAAAGTGGGATCTCCACTTAGGGAATCCGAATTGGTTTGAATAACCCTAACTGTCATAAGGTTTGATTATTCAGTTTGTGGACCTCTCGTTCATGGAACGAATCGAGAGGGGACTTTGGCTTTGGTCCTAACTGTAGTAAGGTTTGACCAAAAGAGGAGGTTTTGAGATGATCCTAACTGTTTAAAGGTTTGATCACTCAATTTGTGGACCTCTCGTTCATGGAACGAATCGAGAGGGGATTTTGGCTTTGGTCCTAACTGTCGTAAGGTTTGACCGAAAGAGGAATAGGAGTAGGGTCCAATGAGTTTGTTGACTTGCATGAACTACTAGGTGGGAAATTTTGATTTTAAACATAAGAATTCGACAGATCGATATCTTTTGGTTGATCTGATTGGTGGAGGTTTCATGGTGCGGGGTTACGAATCATCGAGTTTCCCCTTCCATGATCGCGTTACAGTGTTTTGTGAGGGAAGATTCATTGTTATTAAATCTCATCTCAACAAAAGTAGTAAGAAGATCTTAATCATTTTTATCATAATTAAGAATGGATTATTCACATGATCATTTTTCATTGGGAATAATCAACTGATACCGGGTTATCCTAAAATATCCGGTATAGGATTTTCCAGGAACTTCCCGTTTTACACAGGTTATCCTGAATATATTATGGGTAATACTTTTTTAGGAACTTCCCATTATCGGCATCATCAATTTATTGCCGTCTTGAGTGACCAGACGGTATGCACCATTTGAATAGACTGTTTCTATCACAAACGGTCCTTCCCATTTGGGTTCAAATTTTCCTTTCTTCTTGGAAGTGAGAATCATAGGTCTTCGGACAGCGAGAACTAGATCTCCTTCTTTAAAACTTCGTCGTCGGACCCTTTTATCAAAAGTCCGAGAAATTCTGGCCTGATAAAACTCGATCTGTTGTTGAGCTTCCAAGCGCTTCTCATCTAACATCTCTAATTCCTCGAGACGTTTCTGATGATGTTCTTCCGTCGTCATTCTCGTTGCGAGAGCGATGCGGAGAGAAGGAATCTGTATTTCCAGTGGCAGAACAGCTTCATATCCATATGTTAATGCATATGGGGTTGTTCCGGTTGGCGTACGGACAGTTGTGCGATAAGCCCATAGAGCTTCGCCGAGTTTGTCGTCCCAATCTCGTTTATTGGTTTTCACCAATTTTGCCAAGATTTTGATGATAGTCTTGTTAAACGCTTCGGCCAATCCGTTAGCTGTGGGATTATAAGCCGTCGATGAAACATCTTTAATTCCGAATTTACCGCAGAACTTGATAAACGCGTTACTGACGAATTGAGGACCATTATCGTGTACTATTCGTCTTGGGACACCGTATCGATATATGACATGGTGTTTGATAAACTTGATGACATCATTCGTCTTTACTTCTCTAAGTGGAACTGTTTCTGCCCATTTCGAGAAGTAATCGGTGATTGCCAAAATAAAGCGGTCCCCTTTAACCGAAGGTGGAAAAATAGGACCTATGATATCCATACCCCAAGTTTCGAATGGCTACGATGTTGCCGATGGGTGTAAATACTCGGGAGGTTGGTGCATATAATTTGCATGTAACTGACACACTTCACATCGTCGTGCGTAGTCAACTGCATCTTTTACCATAGTTGGCCAATAATACCTGATTCTTCTAAGTCGATCACAGAGTTTAGGGCCGGGCTGATGCGCACCGCATATTCCATTATGCGCCTCTTTGAGTGCTTGTTCCGCTTCTTTGCCGGATAAGCAACGGAGTAGAAGACCGTCGTACGATCGTCGATACAACATTTGCGCCGTGGCGTTGTAGTAAAATCTCGGTGCTCTTCGCCGAATCGATTCCCTTTCTTTTACATCTTCAGGTAATATACCATGTAGGACGTAGTCGATAATGGGAAAGCGCCAATCTCGAACCTCGGGTTCAACTGCTGTTGAGTATGCTTCTTTAACATCCGAATCGTAGATTGGAACGATAAGTTGGTGAGTCCTCACTGTAATCAATTGCTCTGTTTCGGGAGGTTGAGCCAATGATACTGACAATGCCGCCAATGCGTCTGCATACGCGTTTTGGAGACGTGGAACGTACTCGATGAAAAATCCTTCAAACGAGTTTGCCATCTCAATAGCAACCTGGTGGTATGGAATCAGGTCTTGACTTCTGACTTCATAATCTCCTCGAATTTGATTAACCACTAGTTGAGAATCCCCAAAAGCTTCAAGGTATTCAACCCCCAGCTCTTTGGCAAAATTTAGTCCAATTATTAACGTGTTGTATTCGGCCACATTATTAGAACATGGTCCGGTCAACGAATATGCTCTAGGCAAGACATGCTTTTCCGGGGAAACTAAAACGACCCCCACTCCTGAGGAGATTTTAGAACATCCGGGCGCGCTTGCCACATTGGTTGTACGAGAAGCCCCGTCGAAGTACAACTGCCACACTTGTTGATGTGAGGTGGTGTTAACTTCGTGAGTTTCATCTGGCAGATCGTCGTACAATTCGACTATATCCTTTGTAGGATTTTCCGCCAGAAGATCGCAAATAGCTCGCCCTTTAACCGATTTTTGTTGCTTAAAGTACAAGTCATATTGCGATAAAAGTAGAGCCCATCTAGCTAAACGCCAATTCATGGATGCAGGCTGGGTCATGAATACGCGTACCGGGTTTATGTTGGAAATGACATAAATCGTCTGTCCCACTAAGTAGTGTCTTATTTTCTGGACAGCAAATACCAATGCAAGACATTCTTTCTCGATCATTGGATAACGAGATTCAGCTCCTACCAGTGTGCGACTTAGGTAATATACTGCTTGATCGTGACCGTTATCATCGTCTTGTGCAAGTAATGCGCTTAACGAATGGCTCGTCGCTTTGACATAAATAAAAAACGGCTTGCCTGATTTCGGTGCAATGATAATAGGTGGGTTCGCTAGATATGCTTTAATATCCTCGAACGCCTTTTGGCATGCTTCATCCCAAATAAATGACACGCCTTTCTTCGCAAGTTTAGAAAACGGTTGACATTTTCCGGACAGATTCGATATAAACCGACGGATATATGCCAATCGACCCTGCAATCCTCTGAGTTCTTTAAGATTTCTCGGGGGTTGCAACTCATGTATCGCCTTCACTTTATCAGGATCGATATGAATACCTTTTGTGGTGACGACGAATCCAAGAAATTTACCGCTCGACATTCCAAGGAAGGATTTAGTCGGGTTCATTTTTAGTTGATGATTTCTCATAAGATCGAACATCGTCTTCAAATCTTTAATGTGGTCATTCTTATCACGACTCTTCACGACCAGGTCATCAACGTAGCATTCGACAGTCTTCCGAAGGTGTTCTTGAAAGATCTTCGTCATCGCTCGTTGGTATGTGGCGCCGGCGTTCTTCAGTCCGAATGGCATAACAGTATAACAGAATACACCGAGGGGTGTTCTGAAAGCTGTATGCTTTTCATCATCCGGATGCATCTTAATCTGATTATATCCCGAGAATCCATCCATAAATGACATCCTTTCAAACCCGTACGTGTTGTCAATGATGACGTCTGTAATGGGCAAAGGAAAGTCGTCTTTAGGACAGGCGGTATTCAGATCTCTGTAGTCAATGCAAATTCTGATTTTCCCATTCTTTTTAAGGACTGGAACAATATTAGCCAACCATTCAGGATGTTGTTCTTCTCTGACAAAACCTGAATCGATCAGTTTTTTGACTTCAGCTTCTATTGCCTCCATAATTTGTGGACGAAACCGTCTTTGCTGTTGCTTGACAGGTTTAGCGTCTGATTTTATGTTCAGGGTATGCATGGCTACATTTGGATCGAGTCCTGGCATATCTTCGTAGTTCCAAGCGAAAACGTCGATATACTCTTTAATTAGGGCAATTAGTTCCTCTTTTTCATCCGGCGGAAGATCACCGCTGATAAATATAGGTTTCTGATTGGCTTAGTCACCCATATTAATCTGGATTACTTTATCCTCAGTAGGAGGTTCTCTTTGTTCAAATCGATCTCCGTACTGGATATTCATGTAATGCATCCAGGGATCTTCCCAAATAGGCAATTGGTCGTCTTCTTCAGTCGTGGAAGGATCAACTGTCGCCATATTTGACATTAGGGCTTTGAATCTCTCTCCAATGCTCGTGTCAGAATCCCACATTGAAGTATCGGATGAATGCCCGCTTCCATTTATCAATTGGCTAATGATCTGTTGGCAATCTTCGTCCTCAGATGACGAAGCATAACCTAGACCTCTATTATGACTATAATGATTATCTGGTTTTCCTTTTGGTACATAAGTAGAACGGGGTGGCACCCTAACTCCTTGACCAAAATGAAGACCTTCACCAAGCGAGAGGTCATAACCTTGTCTCTCCATGTAATCATTAGCTTGCCAACTATACCGAGAGAAATGCCATCCAGGCTTTTCACCATCTGAATTGCTGTCCAAGAAAAGATCAGGAGCTGGGGATGGATCCCCTTTCCCAAAGATTATTTCCTTCTCACCCCCTGTCTTTGCAGGTAGGATCACCGTTGTCCCAGCTGAATTTTGCAAGTATTTCGTCATCGTGCAAGATGAGCGAATCGGCATGTGTAGGTTAGGATCATCATATAACTCCTGCATTACATTATCGAGACAATACGAGTACTCTAAATCATTATTTATTATTTCATCGGCAAGTTGCCAGTTACAACTTTCGTCCGACGATTCATCACCGTCAAGATCGATTACAAGAGGTTCAATGTCATTTAATACAAGACCTTCACTATAATCGAGCCCGGCTTCGGTATCAGCCTCTTCTCCGCTGTCCGTGCCATGGGCCGATGGTTCAGTATCGGACTCAGCACCATATAAAAGGGAGTCAGTAAAGTAATTTTCTAACCCCTTGAATGGCTGCTTATCCGCGACCACCGTCTTGACCTCCTCATTAGTGTCGACATATTTCAAACACTGATGGAGGGTGGAGGGCACTATAAGATTACCGTGGATCCATGGACGACCCAACAGCAAGTTATAGGAAGTCTCTACATCGATCACATAGCAGGTGACTTCAGACTTCAGATCTCCGAGTTGACACTTCACCCGGATTTTTCCTAACGGTCTTGATCCGCTAGTGTTGAATCCATAAATAACAGTTCCCGTTGAGGCTAACTTGCTGGCGGGAATTCCGAGGTGGTACATCAACCGAAGTGGCATGATGCTTACAGCGAAACCCGGATCAACTTGAATCCGGTTGACCATGCTTGAACCGATGTATCCCGTAAAATACAGTGGTCTATCATGCTTCGAATTCCTAACTTGCATATCTTCTTTTGTGAAAGCGATGCAAGGGAATTTGGTGGCTGCCAGATTGTAATGCTGCACCCACGACTCTGGCTTTTCAGGAGTTGGTTTGATCTGAGTGAGGAATACCTCAGAATCAGCCAATGCTTCTTGTAAAGCTTCCCTAGTTTCTTTCGAAAGACGAAGCAACTCGTATAGCGTGATCCTTGCTGGGATATTAGCTAATTGAGTCATGACATCGAAGCGGAATGGAGTATTTGAACTTTCCGGTTTGTCTCGTCCAATAGGTTTGTTGAAACGAGACTGCTTCGGAAGTTGAACTTCTTTGGGTTGAGGTTCTTTTCCTTTTTGTTTAACCACTTCCTGAGTTTTCTCAATTGGTATGGGCGGGGTCGTAACCACCCCCAGTTCTGCAAGAGTTTTACCGTTAGGATTAGAAGCTTCAGGATACTGGTAATGGTATTCATTTCCGCCCCTTGTAGCGAAAACTTCTTGTTCTTCATCAGAAGGTGGCAGAGCTGCTATTTCCTCGTCGTCTTTCTCCGGAATCGCCGAGGCTCCATAACAGGACTTCTCCTTTCCTTTACCCTTCGATTTCTTCTTTGACGTGGATATCGTCCACTGTTCATCTTCAAGCAAATCCGGATGAACCCAAAGGATTTCACTGTTAGGGGCCGTGTGTGATATTAGCCCTTTTTGGCGCTGTCCGTGAGGGTCATCATTGATGGTTTGCATCTTCACTTCTGATACTGGCTCAGCTTGAAACCAGGATAAGGGGACTGATCCGAAGCTAATGGAGACTGCATTTGCACCCACCTTCTTCTCCTTTGGCTTCGGGGTCACAATACCAACATCAATTAAAGTTTGTATTTTGTCTTTTAAGACATAACAAGCTTTAGTAGGATGGTGAACCCTTCTGTGATACGCACAGTATTTCGGGTCATTAATCTTCTTTGCTTCTTCTTGGTTTGTGACCGGTGGAAGCTTAATCTTGTTATTATCCAACAAGTATTTGAAGATAACTAGAACTTTATCGTCTTTGAATGAATATTCCTTTGGGAATCTGGGCTCAGAGGGTTTAAACTGCTTCTGAGGCTGTTGATTCTGATTCGACGCTAACTGGAACGACGACTGCTGCGGTTGTGGCGGCTGTTGTGATGTTTGGTGCGCGTCGACAGCGGCTCCTGACCCTCTTCCTCTGCCTCGAGGATTGAAGTTCTGTTTCTGGTTTTGATTATTGGCTGGTGCCTGACCTCTCTCCAGATTCCTTCTTTTGAGAAACCGTTCAGCTTGTTCACCTCTAACCTTCAACTCCTTCCAAGTTTTAGAGGGTACAACCCCCATTATCTCCAGCACATCCAAAGACAAGTTGTTATGGCATGTCTGTAGGATAAATTCCTCTGTAAGTGGATCTCGGCAGTTCACCGCCTTGTTCCGGAACCGTTTGACAAAAACGTCAACTGATTCCCCATTCTTCTGCTTCTCGTCCAACAACGAGCCAATGGAGACCTCTGTGTCGTCGTCGAAAAAGTTGGTGAGAAACAGTTCTTCCATATCTCCCCAGCTATTGATGCTTCCAGGTTTCAGGCGTCAGTACCAATCGAAGGCAGACCCACGGAGGGTTCCTACGAATGACCGAACCATCAGGGCTTCATTTTCTGATATTGCGCCGAGATGTGACTTGAAATAGATCAAGTGCTGAGTTGGTGAACCCCTGCCATCAAAAAGAGTAAAGTTAATCAAATTAAATTTTGGGGGATAAGGAATCAAATCCCACTCCCTCGGATACGGGTATGGAATGCCCGTTTTCTTCACTTCTTGAGCCGTCATCAAGGCGTTGACTTTACTCTCGAGGTCTTGCATCTTCTTGTCTTCTTCCTCACTCTTTTTCAAGTAAATTTGAGTAGTTGACTTGGCCGGACCGTTTCCAGAACTGTCTTTATCAGGAGGAGGATCATCAAAGATGGTCTCGTCTTCTTTGTCATCATCCTCAGCTATATGTACAAGTTTGGCATTGCGTTTACTGGATTCTGCCTTCTGGCTTGATTCCAGTTGGTGCTGCTGAGCCTGCAAGTCTCGTACCTGCTGCATCGTCAACTCCATCTCTGTTTTGATTTCGGCTCTGATCTCCTCGCGTTGTTTGGCCAACGCTTCTTGCAATATCTGAGCCAATTGGTCTGGCGTGATGGCGAATGATTCTCTTGCTCGCCCCACACTGGACGAAGTATCGTCCGAAGCGATAGCGGAACAAGTATCTGACAGCTCGCCTTCTGACGATAAACCTTCGTGCATCCTTTTGTAGTCTCGGCGTCGGTTAGCCCTCCGTTGTAACCGCTCCATTCTTTGAGAGAGACCCCGTTCAACTCTCCCTTCTAAAGAGAAATCAGGGTCCTGGTTGACTAACTGCTGTTTTCCTCTGCCGGTCATATTAATGGTGACCTCAGGGAATTCATCTTGCCGTCTTGCAGGTTTCTTCTGGTTGAAACGTCTCACTTTGGATTTTGACGCTTCAGTCGACAGTCTTTGGAATACAGAAACTCGTTTTAGGGTTTGTGAGCAACCGCATTCCGTCAACACTGCCTTGATGAGTCTCTCGCATGCGCAATGCGATTCATCTTCTCGGACAATCCTTTTTCTTGATTTACTGTTCTGATAGTACAGCTCATCACTATTGTGATTTGAGCAACCTATCTTTGGTTTATGAACCTTGTTAACATGCACAGGACGACTAGTCGTCGCTCCTGGGCGATCCAAGGTTAAATTTTTAAATACACCCCATTGCGGGAGTGGGTTTTTCACGGGTCCTAGACGATCATGAATTGGTATTCTTTTGTCTTGGACCGGATTAGTTCTGACAGGAGGGTGTTTGCGACCCCCTGTGTAAGAAACCACCAAGGATTTGTTTGCTGGACTTGGACTTTCTTCGATTGGTTTCTTGCCTCGATCGTTGACCGAGGGACCAAGGCGATCTGCCATGGTGATCTTGAACTTAGATAAATCTGGGCTAACCCAGGGCTTCACTGTTGATGTGGTAGACGGGTCCGGAACAGACGCTTGTGGCGCCTTCGGTATCCAAACTTTGCGGTTCTTGGGCGGCTTTTCAGACACCAACTCCTTTTTAGTTCCTTGCGCTTATTGACGGAGAGCACGAGCGCGGGCAGCCTTTTCCTTTCGCCTCTGTATCCGTTCCTTTAGGGTTGAACGGGCTCTTTTGACGAGGGTCCATTCCTCTGTCGTAAGCTTTGCAGAAATATGATTATCTTGCCGTTGAGGCAATTGTATTGATTTCTGTTTCCTCGACTCTAGGTCCGCATAGTAATGGACCCCGTCGGTTTGTTGCATGGCCTTGGCCAGTTGTCGAGCACGGCGCTGGCGTTGTCTCTGACGAGCCCTCTTCGTTAGCACCGGTGAGCTATTCATCAAAGACTCCTTAATTGGTACGGAGTCACTTGGAGCAGAAACGTTGTGGACAGGTTCCTTAGCAACGATCGGGAGAGAGTTTTCATCTGCGGCCTTCATTGGCGTTGCAGACTTGAAAGTTTTCCTGGGAGAGGAAGTCTTCTTACATTTGCGCGGGGAGGGAGATTTTGAAGACGAGGATGATAAATACTCCTCGAATTTCGCTTGATCGAATTCGTATTCGATCTCCTCGCTGACGATGATCTTTATCGGCTGCGACACGGCGGCTTCGGCAGCGAAGCCGCTGGCTCCCACTGTGGTCGCCAGTTTGTTTTCAGCAAAAGTTGATTCCATTGTCGATTCCATTAATCTTTT
>BQKN01042036.1:0-12012 GCA_022839385.1 Asparagus kiusianus | reverse complement strand
TTGTTACGGGAATAGGCTACCCAGCAACGTGTATTAGACGCTGACTTATCCCTATTTAGGCTTCGGGATAAAGGTCCCCAGAATTAGGTTCTGGTGTCTTCTTGGACAGTAAAAGACTAACCTGGCGATACGTGTTAGGCGTCGGCATATCCTTTCTTAGGATTCAGGATGAAATTCCCCATGCGTGTAAGGCATGGATTTTGGTGTTATTAATAACAACCTGCCATAATGTTGAATATGTGGGCGGATGTTCTTTTTAATGGTTAAGAACTAACCGGCAGCGCGGGTTAGGTGCAGACTTATCCCTGCTTAGGTTTTAGGATAGGATACCCCAGAATCAAACTCTGGTGTCTTTTTCTATGGAGAAAGACTAAAACGGTAGCGCGTGTTAGGCGCAGACTTATCCCTGCTTAGGATTCGGGATAAACTTCCTAGGATGAATCCTAGATTGATAAATTCTTGGAAAAGGTTGGGAAAGGAAGAATTTTATATTCTATTTCCCGGTCTTCTTTTAGGGTGAAGGCGAACTCGATGCGGGAGAGGAAGAATTTTATATTCCATCTCCCAAAGCGGAAGAGAAAGAATTTTATATTCTATCTTCAGATGCAAAGGAGACTCGGGGTGGGATCTCCACTCCCAGAATCTAGAAAGGTGAAACTAGAAGTGGGATCTCCACTCCGAGAATCGGACAGATTCGGATAATCCTAACTGTTGGAAGGTTTGATTACCGAATTAAAGGTGAATTCCTCGTTTATCAAGAATGAATTATGGTTTTGGCCCTAACTGTAGGAAGGTTTGACCAAGCGGGAGTTTGAGGTGACCCTAACTATAGGAAGGTTTGATCACTTGATTTGAAAGTGGACTTCTCGTTCATTGGAGGAATCGAGAGGGGATTTTGGGTTTGGCCCTAACTGTCAGAAGGTTTGACCGAATGGGAGGTTTGAGACGATCCTAACTGTAGGAAGGTTTGATCGCTCAATTTGTGGACCTCTCATTCATTGAAAGAATCGAGAGGGGATTTTGGTTGTGGCCCTAACTGTAGGAAGGTTTGACCAAGTAGATAGTGAGAGTGAGAATACAAATCATAGTAGGAGTGTTGACTTGTACAAATCACTCAGAAGGAATTCTTGGTGTTAAGTTATAAGGACTTAACACGAAGAGGTTTGACAATTCGTCAAGGATTGATATCAAAATTCCAAGTATTATATCTGGACTCTAACAATGGGAGTGTTGAGTGCACCGATACATCAAAAGTTTGAGTGGATTTAACCGAAAGGAATTTTAGTGGACCCACTGTCAATTAATTTGATCAGTGAGGGTTTTTATGGTGGAAGACTGTGAGTTGTCAAACACCTATGGAAATCTTGTGAGGGAAGATTGATCTAACGAAGTGATCGAACCTCGTCTCAGCAAAAGAGTGTTCGGAAATCACAGTGGGGGTTTAGTGTTTATCACTTTGTTTGCAATGATCGGGTTATCCCTAAGAAAATTACATATAGTATTCTTCCGGGAACTTCCCGTTACATGAATCATCCACCCCCAGCTTCTTCGCGAAACTGGGTTCATCATTGCATCTGGTTATATGATCGGGTTATCCTTAAGAATATTACGTATAAAATTCTCTAGGAACTTCCCGTCAACGGTAGGAAACAGTTTAGACTCATATACCTATTGGAGTAGCAGGGAGCAGTTTAACCTCTTATACCGGTCGGAGGATTGAGAAGCAGTTTATACTCTTATACTTGTCGGAGTCTTCATTCGACTTAATTGAGAGATATAACGCCGGCTTCAACCAAGGTTTGGATGCTATTCTTGAGAGTAAAGCAATCCTTAGTGGGATGAAGGATCCACCTGTGATACGCACAGTACTTTGGATCCGCAGTATTGTCAGCTTCCTCCTGATTGACGATAGGTGGTAGCTTGATCTTGTTGTTTTCAAGGAGGGATTCGAAGATGGCTGGAACATCTTCGTCCTTGAAGGAATACTCTTTTTGGAGTTTCGGATCCGAGGTCTTTTGATGCCTTCGGGGTTGTTGTTGCGACATTTGATTATCACCAACAGCAGCTGCAGGTGTCTTGTCCTTACCACGGGAGGCGAAGTTCGAGTTCGGAGGATTAGTCGTCGATTGGCTCCTCTCGACCTTCTTCCTTCGGAGGAAGCGTTCGGTTTGTTCACCGCGCACCTTCAAGTCTTTCCAAGTGTTGGACGATGCTGTCCCCATTTCTTCCAACACGTCCAATGCGAGGTTGTTGTGGCAAGTCTGGAGAATGAACTCCTCAGTGATCGGGTCCCGACAGTTTATTGCCTTGTTCCGGAATCTTTTGACGAAGGTATCAACCAATTCCCCGTCTTTCTGTTTCTCGTCAAGCAACGACCCGATGGATATCTCGGTGTCGTCGTCGAAGAAGTTGGTGAGGAATTTAGTCTTCATGTCATCCCAGCTATTCACACTTCCTGGCTTGAGGCGGCGATACCAATAGAAGGCGGCTCCACGAAGAGTGCCAACGAAGGACCGTACCATCAGAGGCTCATTACCAGAGATAACCCCTAGGTGTGATTTGAAGTAAATCAAATGCTGAGTGGGTGAACCCTTCCCATCAAACGGCGTGAAGTTAATTAGATTGAACTTCGCCGGATATGGGATTGCTTCCCATTCTCTTGGGTATGGACAAGGAATGCCCGTCTTCTTCATCTCTTGAGCGGAAATCAACGTATTGATTTTACTTTCGAGGTTTTTAATCTTCAAACTTTCACCTGTATTTTTGTTAGCACGATTCTGAGGTGGAAGTGTGGCGTTATGACTAGCATTCTCGATACCACCCCCTGCATTGAAGGGAGGATTATTGGCATTATGAGCTTCATCCGCACCTGTGTCCTCATCTTCCTGATTAACCTGGTTACGACGACTTGGTTCGCCTTGCTGGTTTGTCAGTGCTTGGATTTGTTGGTCATGTATTTCTCTCATATTCTGCATGGCCATCTGCATTTCGAACCTGAAGCTCTCCTGTTGTTTGGCCATGGATTCTTCGAGCATCTTGGCCACTTGTTCCGCACTTATCATAAGTGACTCGCGGGGTTGTCCCTCGCTGGATACTGTATTATCTGATGCGACCGCAAAGCAGGCATCCGATTCTTCATCTTCTGAAGGTAATCTTGTCCGAACCCTACCATAAGTTGCTCGTATGATGGCTCTGGACTGCAGACGAGTTACACGCCGGGGTGCTTCCGGAATCGACTCGGGATTATCCTGTGTCGATGTCCCCTTGCTGGTTATATTAGTGGTGACCCTCAAAAATTCTCCATCTTCGACTACCGTTCTTCTTCGTCGGAAACGCCTAGGCCTTGGTTTTAGCGTTTCGGTACTGAGCCTTTCGAAAACCGAAGTTCTTTCGGGGACTGTCTTGATGCAGTTACACTCAGACAATACTGCTTGAATGAGTTTGGAACAGGGGCACTGAGTTTCTAGTTTTCGAGGACTCCTTTTCCTGGTTTTACTCGTACCCCCAACACGATAGTACAACTCGTCGGTTTGAAGGTCGGAGTAACCTATCGTGTGTTGGCACGACTTCTCAGGTATAACGCTATCATCATCAGACGACAACGTTTCCTTCTGAGGGAGAACTGCCTTCTTTGGGCTTTCAAGAGTCACGCGCCTCAAAACATGCCTTTGTGGGCGTGAATTCTCAGCTGGCTCCTGGACTTCAATGCGCAAATTGGTGCGCCTAGCTGTCATGATCTCTTTGTCATGTTGAGGGTGGCGGCGATTCCCAGCATGTTGATTTGTTCGGGGCTTCTTTGTCGGGCCCAAACGTTCTTGAACTGGAGCTTTGCATCGCTCATCGGGAAGTGGACTGAGGCGCTCCAAAACTGACCTCCTTCTTCGGAATGGTCCTGCGGGATCTCCCGGAACAGCTATGGGGATTATCGGCGATTTAGGTTGGTTTGCTGGAGGTTGAACTTTTGCTGAAGGTTGTAATGGTTGTTCCTTAGCCTGAATCGCCGCTTCAGACTTCGGCCTCCATACTTGGCGGGTTGGTGGCGGCTTTTTGGCAACTTCTTTCTGCAGTCTTCTGCGGGCTTCTTGGACTTGAGCCCGTGCCTGCGCTGATAGTGCGTGGCGCTTGCGAATGCGCTCATCCAGTGTCGAACGATTCCGTTTGACACGGATCCATTCATTCGTTGGCGGCTTGGAGGAGCTGCCATTCATTGGTTGTTGAGGCTGTTTGCCTCTCCTGTTCTTCAGATCCACGTCGTAGCGGATTCTGTCAGTGGACTCCATTGCCTTGGCGAATTGCCGCGCCAGGCGTTGACGTTGCCTCTGGCGGGCTCTCTTTGAAAGAGTCGCTACGCCTTCAGCGACGGAGGAATTAGCCAGAACAGATCTGACCTGGTTGGAGGTCGATGGAACTTCACCCGATGCAACTTCGACATCAATCGGGGTGAGATCTTTGTTGGTATTCTCCACTTCTTCATACCAACGGACTTTTCTCCTGGAGGAGAACTTCTGAGATTTCTTGGACTTGCGGGGGGAGGTGGATCCGGACGAGGATGATAGATACTCCTTGAACTTTTGTTGGTTGAATTCATACTCGACCTCCTTCTCGACCGGGATTGAGATCCGCGGCTGCGACGTAACTATCTCGGCAGCGAGATCGGTGGCTCCCACTGTGGTCGCCAGATTATTTGTGGGAAAAATTATTTTCTTCAATGAAGTCATTATTTTCTCAAGCAACTGTTTATCGGTTACAAAAGATCCGGTCTTTTTATAAGATCCGGTTACAACAAAATCAAAAAAAAAATCAAAAAATTACAACTTTCCTTTTTTGTGGAACAAATCGCAAGATCCTGTTTTGCGGTCTCTTGCTTTTGTGGGTTCTTCGCCTGCGCCGGGGTTAATCCGTGGATCACCGCGCGGTCTAGATCCGGTCAGATCTACACGGTATGACGGGTATTGTTTCGTGAAGGAAATAATAGCCGGGGGATTGGTTCACTAAGGAAATAATCGCCCGAAGTAATCGAAATCGACCAAGCAAAATCGATACTCTTCTCGGGATCAAAAACCAAGTTTTGATCCGGAGGGTAACCGTGTAGATTTCAGATCTGATCTCTCTCGAACTCCTGCCTTGTTTGGTGTGGATGATCGCCAAGAACCAGATCTGAAAGTTCAAGTCTTCAAAGCTTCAAAAAAACTCCGAGGTTTAGATCTCAATCCAGCAGAGCTTCGCCTCAAAAAATTCCCCCCTCCAAAACAATGAGCCACCAAGCCTATTTATAGGCATTTAGAACCAGATCTGGGCCCAGATCTGGGCTTAGCCTAGGTGGCTCGGCCATGGCCAAGCCACCCCTAGGTGGCTCGGCTTTGGCCGAGCCACCTAGGAGCGGCCCGGTTTTGACCGAGCCCTCCAGGTGTTTGTCATTTTATCGTTTTTTGGTTTTGCGGTTTATCCAAACTCTGATTTGGCATTCTGCATCTTGATTTGGCAGTAAATCCGCTTTGGTGTTTGAGTTTGAGTCCGGATCCGATCTTGATTTGATCTTGATTCGTTCGAGTCCGCTCCCGATCTTGATTGATGTGGTGGACCCTACGGTTGGATGACTCGTTGATTCATCGACCCGTTAGCTTGATTGGGCACGCGATTTGATGTATTCCGTTGTTTGCGTGCAGCTCGTTAACCTCGTCGCCTCGTTAATCCGCTTCGTCGCGACTCACTTGGCTTCGGCGTTGTGGTCTAACGATCATGCTTGGATATATCGCCCGATGGTTCGTTGGTTTGTCGAATCACCTTGCCGAGCTGTGTTAAGGGACCTATAAGCAGTTTTATACGCCTACAGATACCCCCTCTAAAGTATTTTAGCCTCATTCTTTTATAGGAGAGTCTGGAATACTTTGGATATGATTGTCCCAACCTTTAATCGGTGTAACAGGACTTTGGAATGGCTTCTATTCTTGATTCCTTCAATCTTCCAGGCTATTCGGTGCTTTGTCGAATGTCTACGAGGGTTCCGGTGCTGTATTTATTGTCTGACCGTTTGTCGGAATTTTGAACTTGAAGTCAACTCCTGATTTTCTGATCTTTAGCTCGTGTTTGTTGTTTCAACATGGAACTGACCATCGATTATTGGCATTGAGTCTTCATTTGCAACGCGTTGTCCGGCGTTGAGCTTCATTGTGACGCGTTGTCCGGCGTTTGAGCTTCATTGTGACGCGTTGTCCGGCGTTTGAGCTTCATTGTGACGCGTTGTCCGGCGTTTGACACAGTTTATACTCGTACGTCTACTGGAGTCTTCACAGTTTAAGCTCTTAAGGTATTGGAGCGTGGCGGTCTGAAGTTGTTGGATGCCTAAGTCACGAGACCAACTCATAAAGTTGATGCGTCAATGACTCGCATTTATAGAATTTTTGGCAAATTCTCAGCCATCAACGGGTTTGATGAGCCTTTACCGACTACCGTTTTAGTCGGGCTAGCATGCGGATTGTTTAAGTCCGTTCCGCATGTGACGTTAAGCTAAAAGGGTTAACCCTTTTAGTGCTACGATATTGAATACGTAGACTTCGTCTTTCTCCTGTGAAAAGACTAAACAGCGACGTGTATGAGACGTTGACTTAGGATTTTTGGCAAATCCTCAGCCCTCAACGGATTTAACGTGCTCTTACCGATTACCGTTTGAATCGGGCTTACGTGCGGATTGTTTTAGTCCGTTCCGCATGTGACATTGTGCTAAGAGAGTGAATTCTCTAAGACTTTGTGCTGCGACTTTGAATACGTAGACTTAGCCGTTGTTACGGGAATAGGCTACCCAGCAACGTGTATTAGACGCTGACTTATCCCTATTTAGGCTTCGGGATAAAGGTCCCCAGAATTAGGTTCTGGTGTCTTCTTGGACAGTAAAAGACTAACCTGGCGATACGTGTTAGGCGTCGGCATATCCTTTCTTAGGATTCAGGATGAAATTCCCCATGCGTGTAAGGCATGGATTTTGGTGTTATTAATAACAACCTGCCATAATGTTGAATATGTGGGCGGATGTTCTTTTTAATGGTTAAGAACTAACCGGCAGCGCGGGTTAGGTGCAGACTTATCCCTGCTTAGGTTTTAGGATAGGATACCCCAGAATCAAACTCTGGTGTCTTTTTCTATGGAGAAAGACTAAAACGGTAGCGCGTGTTAGGCGCAGACTTATCCCTGCTTAGGATTCGGGATAAACTTCCTAGGATGAATCCTAGATTGATAAATTCTTGGAAAAGGTTGGGAAAGGAAGAATTTTATATTCTATTTCCCGGTCTTCTTTTAGGGTGAAGGCGAACTCGATGCGGGAGAGGAAGAATTTTATATTCCATCTCCCAAAGCGGAAGAGAAAGAATTTTATATTCTATCTTCAGATGCAAAGGAGACTCGGGGTGGGATCTCCACTCCCAGAATCTAGAAAGGTGAAACTAGAAGTGGGATCTCCACTCCGAGAATCGGACAGATTCGGATAATCCTAACTGTTGGAAGGTTTGATTACCGAATTAAAGGTGAATTCCTCGTTTATCAAGAATGAATTATGGTTTTGGCCCTAACTGTAGGAAGGTTTGACCAAGCGGGAGTTTGAGGTGACCCTAACTATAGGAAGGTTTGATCACTTGATTTGAAAGTGGACTTCTCGTTCATTGGAGGAATCGAGAGGGGATTTTGGGTTTGGCCCTAACTGTCAGAAGGTTTGACCGAATGGGAGGTTTGAGACGATCCTAACTGTAGGAAGGTTTGATCGCTCAATTTGTGGACCTCTCATTCATTGAAAGAATCGAGAGGGGATTTTGGTTGTGGCCCTAACTGTAGGAAGGTTTGACCAAGTAGATAGTGAGAGTGAGAATACAAATCATAGTAGGAGTGTTGACTTGTACAAATCACTCAGAAGGAATTCTTGGTGTTAAGTTATAAGGACTTAACACGAAGAGGTTTGACAATTCGTCAAGGATTGATATCAAAATTCCAAGTATTATATCTGGACTCTAACAATGGGAGTGTTGAGTGCACCGATACATCAAAAGTTTGAGTGGATTTAACCGAAAGGAATTTTAGTGGACCCACTGTCAATTAATTTGATCAGTGAGGGTTTTTATGGTGGAAGACTGTGAGTTGTCAAACACCTATGGAAATCTTGTGAGGGAAGATTGATCTAACGAAGTGATCGAACCTCGTCTCAGCAAAAGAGTGTTCGGAAATCACAGTGGGGGTTTAGTGTTTATCACTTTGTTTGCAATGATCGGGTTATCCCTAAGAAAATTACATATAGTATTCTTCCGGGAACTTCCCGTTACATGAATCATCCACCCCCAGCTTCTTCGCGAAACTGGGTTCATCATTGCATCTGGTTATATGATCGGGTTATCCTTAAGAATATTACGTATAAAATTCTCTAGGAACTTCCCGTCAACGGTAGGAAACAGTTTAGACTCATATACCTATTGGAGTAGCAGGGAGCAGTTTAACCTCTTATACCGGTCGGAGGATTGAGAAGCAGTTTATACTCTTATACTTGTCGGAGTCTTCATTCGACTTAATTGAGAGATATAACGCCGGCTTCAACCAAGGTTTGGATGCTATTCTTGAGAGTAAAGCAATCCTTAGTGGGATGAAGGATCCACCTGTGATACGCACAGTACTTTGGATCCGCAGTATTGTCAGCTTCCTCCTGATTGACGATAGGTGGTAGCTTGATCTTGTTGTTTTCAAGGAGGGATTCGAAGATGGCTGGAACATCTTCGTCCTTGAAGGAATACTCTTTTTGGAGTTTCGGATCCGAGGTCTTTTGATGCCTTCGGGGTTGTTGTTGCGACATTTGATTATCACCAACAGCAGCTGCAGGTGTCTTGTCCTTACCACGGGAGGCGAAGTTCGAGTTCGGAGGATTAGTCGTCGATTGGCTCCTCTCGACCTTCTTCCTTCGGAGGAAGCGTTCGGTTTGTTCACCGCGCACCTTCAAGTCTTTCCAAGTGTTGGACGATGCTGTCCCCATTTCTTCCAACACGTCCAATGCGAGGTTGTTGTGGCAAGTCTGGAGAATGAACTCCTCAGTGATCGGGTCCCGACAGTTTATTGCCTTGTTCCGGAATCTTTTGACGAAGGTATCAACCAATTCCCCGTCTTTCTGTTTCTCGTCAAGCAACGACCCGATGGATATCTCGGTGTCGTCGTCGAAGAAGTTGGTGAGGAATTTAGTCTTCATGTCATCCCAGCTATTCACACTTCCTGGCTTGAGGCGGCGATACCAATAGAAGGCGGCTCCACGAAGAGTGCCAACGAAGGACCGTACCATCAGAGGCTCATTACCAGAGATAACCCCTAGGTGTGATTTGAAGTAAATCAAATGCTGAGTGGGTGAACCCTTCCCATCAAACGGCGTGAAGTTAATTAGATTGAACTTCGCCGGATATGGGATTGCTTCCCATTCTCTTGGGTATGGACAAGGAATGCCCGTCTTCTTCATCTCTTGAGCGGAAATCAACGTATTGATTTTACTTTCGAGGTTTTTAATCTTCAAACTTTCACCTGTATTTTTGTTAGCACGATTCTGAGGTGGAAGTGTGGCGTTATGACTAGCATTCTCGATACCACCCCCTGCATTGAAGGGAGGATTATTGGCATTATGAGCTTCATCCGCACCTGTGTCCTCATCTTCCTGATTAACCTGGTTACGACGACTTGGTTCGCCTTGCTGGTTTGTCAGTGCTTGGATTTGTTGGTCATGTATTTCTCTCATATTCTGCATGGCCATCTGCATTTCGAACCTGAAGCTCTCCTGTTGTTTGGCCATGGATTCTTCGAGCATCTTGGCCACTTGTTCCGCACTTATCATAAGTGACTCGCGGGGTTGTCCCTCGCTGGATACTGTATTATCTGATGCGACCGCAAAGCAGGCATCCGATTCTTCATCTTCTGAAGGTAATCTTGTCCGAACCCTACCATAAGTTGCTCGTATGATGGCTCTGGACTGCAGACGAGTTACACGCCGGGGTGCTTCCGGAATCGACTCGGGATTATCCTGTGTCGATGTCCCCTTGCTGGTTATATTAGTGGTGACCCTCAAAAATTCTCCATCTTCGACTACCGTTCTTCTTCGTCGGAAACGCCTAGGCCTTGGTTTTAGCGTTTCGGTACTGAGCCTTTCGAAAACCGAAGTTCTTTCGGGGACTGTCTTGATGCAGTTACACTCAGACAATACTGCTTGAATGAGTTTGGAACAGGGGCACTGAGTTTCTAGTTTTCGAGGACTCCTTTTCCTGGTTTTACTCGTACCCCCAACACGATAGTACAACTCGTCGGTTTGAAGGTCGGAGTAACCTATCGTGTGTTGGCACGACTTCTCAGGTATAACGCTATCATCATCAGACGACAACGTTTCCTTCTGAGGGAGAACTGCCTTCTTTGGGCTTTCAAGAGTCACGCGCCTCAAAACATGCCTTTGTGGGCGTGAATTCTCAGCTGGCTCCTGGACTTCAATGCGCAAATTGGTGCGCCTAGCTGTCATGATCTCTTTGTCATGTTGAGGGTGGCGGCGATTCCCAGCATGTTGATTTGTTCGGGGCTTCTTTGTCGGGCCCAAACGTTCTTGAACTGGAGCTTTGCATCGCTCATCGGGAAGTGGACTGAGGCGCTCCAAAACTGACCTCCTTCTTCGGAATGGTCCTGCGGGATCTCCCGGAACAGCTATGGGGATTATCGGCGATTTAGGTTGGTTTGCTGGAGGTTGAACTTTTGCTGAAGGTTGTAATGGTTGTTCCTTAGCCTGAATCGCCGCTTCAGACTTCGGCCTCCATACTTGGCGGGTTGGTGGCGGCTTTTTGGCAACTTCTTTCTGCAGTCTTCTGCGGGCTTCTTGGACTTGAGCCCGTGCCTGCGCTGATAGTGCGTGGCGCTTGCGAATGCGCTCATCCAGTGTCGAACGATTCCGTTTGACACGGATCCATTCATTCGTTGGCGGCTTGGAGGAGCTGCCATTCATTGGTTGTTGAGGCTGTTTGCCTCTCCTGTTCTTCAGATCCACGTCGTAGCGGATTCTGTCAGTGGACTCCATTGCCTTGGCGAATTGCCGCGCCAGGCGTTGACGTTGCCTCTGGCGGGCTCTCTTTGAAAGAGTCGCTACGCCTTCAGCGACGGAGGAATTAGCCAGAACAGATCTGACCTGGTTGGAGGTCGATGGAACTTCACCCGATGCAACTTCGACATCAATCGGGGTGAGATCTTTGTTGGTATTCTCCACTTCTTCATACCAACGGACTTTTCTCCTGGAGGAGAACTTCTGAGATTTCTTGGACTTGCGGGGGGAGGTGGATCCGGACGAGGATGATAGATACTCCTTGAACTTTTGTTGGTTGAATTCATACTCGACCTCCTTCTCGACCGGGATTGAGATCCGCGGCTGCGACGTAACTATCTCGGCAGCGAGATCGGTGGCTCCCACTGTGGTCGCCAGATTATTTGTGGGAAAAATTATTTTCTTCAATGAAGTCATTATTTTCTCAAGCAACTGTTTATCGGTTACAAAAGATCCGGTCTTTTTATAAGATCCGGTTACAACAAAATCAAAAAAAAAATCAAAAAATTACAACTTTCCTTTTTTGTGGAACAAATCGCAAGATCCTGTTTTGCGGTCTCTTGCTTTTGTGGGTTCTTCGCCTGCGCCGGGGTTAATCCGTGGATCACCGCGCGGTCTAGATCCGGTCAGATCTACACGGTATGACGGGTATTGTTTCGTGAAGGAAATAATAGCCGGGGGATTGGTTCACTAAGGAAATAATCGCCCGAAGTAATCGAAATCGACCAAGCAAAATCGATACTCTTCTCGGGATCAAAAACCAAGTTTTGATCCGGAGGGTAACCGTGTAGATTTCAGATCTGATCTCTCTCGAACTCCTGCCTTGTTTGGTGTGGATGATCGCCAAGAACCAGATCTGAAAGTTCAAGTCTTCAAAGCTTCAAAAAAACTCCGAGGTTTAGATCTCAATCCAGCAGAGCTTCGCCTCAAAA
>BQKN01042029.1:0-10951 GCA_022839385.1 Asparagus kiusianus | reverse complement strand
ACCCTAGCGTTATGACGCCGGCTTCAACCAAGGTCTGGATGCTATCCTTGAGTGTAAAGCACGCCTTGGTTGGGTGATGGATCCTCCTGTGGTATGCGCAGTACTTCGGATCCGCAATATCGTCAGCTTCCTCCTGATTCACAATCGGTGGGAGCTTGATCTTGTTATTGTCAAGGAGGGATTTGAAGATGGCTGGAACGTCTTCATCCTTGAAGGACTACTCTTTTTGAGGCCTTTGATCCGGAGTCTTTTGTTGCCTCCGGGTTTGCTGTTGCGACGTCTGATTAGCAACCGCCGCCGGTGCTTCACCCCCATCACAAGAGGCGAAGTTCGAGTTTGGAGAATTAGCCATCGGTTGGCTTCTCTCGGCCTTCTTCCTTTTGAGGAATCGCTCAGCTTGCTCTCCTTGGGCCCTCAGGTCCTTCCAAGTGTCAGACGGCTCTATTCCCATCACATCCAAGATGTTAATGGATAAGTTGTTATGACAAGTCTGCAAGATGAACTCCTCCGTGATGGGATCCTTGCAATTCATTGCCTTGTTGCGGAAGCGTTTGATGAAGGTATCCACCGACTCTCCGTTCTTTTGTTTCTCATCGAAGAGTGTCCTGATGGATATTTCGTCGTCGTCATCAAAGAAATGAGTAAGGAACATGCCCTCCAAGTCCTCCCAACTGTTGATGCTTCCAAATTTAAGACGACGGTACCAATCGAAGGCAGCTCCGCGAAGAGTGCCGACGAATGACCGAACCATCAAGGGTTCATTGCCAGAGATTATGCCCAAGTGGGACTTGAAGTAGATCAAATGTTGAGTGGGCGAGCCTCTGCCATCGAACGGCGTGAAGTTGATCAGGTGGAATTTCGCCGGATATGGAATCGAGTCCCATTCTTTCGGGTAAGGACACGGAATGCCGGTCTTCTTTACCTCTTGAGCAGACATTAATGCATTAATTTTGCTCTCGAGATCTTTCATTTTCTCATCCCCGCTCGTGCTGGAGCTTGGACAAATTGAAGGTGGGATAACGGGGCCACCCCCTGTATTACCACCCCCAGCGTTTTGGTTAACCGGAGGGTTCTCGGCATTGAGAGGTTCATCCACATCCGAATCGCTACCTGCTTGGTTAGCACAGTTACCGAGCTGATTAGATAGAGCGCGAACTTGTTGGTCGTGCTCTTCCCTCATCCGTAACAGGGCCGTTTCCATTTCGATTTTGAAGGCCTCTTTCTGCTTAGCCAGGGCTTCTTCAAGTATCTTGGTTACTTGTTCGGCGCTGATCATAAGCGATGAGCAAGGTTGCCCCGCGCTCGATGCCGTGTCATCGGACGCTACGGCCGAGCAGGAGTCTGAATCAGTATCCGACGCCTCTTCTTCTAGAGAAAGCCCCTTCGGTACCCTTCGGTAGTCCTTCCGGCTGATGGCTCCCGACCGCAATCGCGTCATGCACCGGGATATCTCGGCAAGCTGGTCCCGGTTGAAGGGTTGCGTCGATCTTGCTCTACCGGTCATATTAGCCGTCACCCTTAGATATTCGTCTTCTTGGCGGACGAACTTCTTCTTGTGGGAACGCCTCGGTGTGGAAATTCTCTCGAACACCGAAACTCTCTTTGGGGTTTGGGCACAGCAGCATCCCGACAGCACCGCTTTGATGATATTGGCGCACGGGCAGTGAGACTCCATATCCTGCACAAATTTCTTCTGGGGCTTTTCCACATCCCGAGCCCTATAGTACAACTCATCAGCTTTACAACTGGAGCAACCTATAGAGTGTTGGTGTGTATTCCCCGGTAAAACACTCTCATCCTCAGATGAGTGTGTTTCCTTTTTGGAATGCAACACTTCGTTAGTTTTCTCGCAAGTGGCCCGTTCAAGTTTACGCTTTTGTGAGCGTAGAAACTGAACGGGCTCTTGTGCTTCGACCTGCAACTCAATGCGATCGGTGATAGGGGTTTTCCCTTTATCATCTTTCCTGGGGGGATTGATTCGACCCCCAGTCTGATTTGCAACTTGGGGACCTTTCAATGGTCCCAGTCTTTCCTTGATGGGTACTCTACCTCGATTCTCTGGTAAGGGACCGAGGCGACCCTTCAAAGGAACCCTGGGTTTTGAATGATCCCCTTTGTTACCTGGCTCCGTCAAAGGCACCGGATCTGATTTTGACAAAGCTTGGGCAGCAACTCCACCCCCTTGTGTTCGAGGCGCTGGTTTTGGTTTTGGCAACCACACCCACCTGCTTGTAGACGGCTTTGTGGCCGCCTCTTCTTTCTGCATCTCCTCCGCCTTCTTTAGGAGGAGTCGGGCATGTGCGAGCAACGCCCGCCTCTTCTTGATTCGCTCCTCAAGGGTGGAGCGATTCCTCTTCACGCAAATCCACTCGTTCGCTTCAGTTTCGGTGGAGGAGTTGGTGGTTCGCCGTGGCTCCTGGCGGTACCTGGATTTTAGATCCTCCTTGTAGCAGATCCCGTCCATCGATTCTGCGGCCTTGGCTTGTTGTAGAGCAAGGCGTTGGCGCCTCCTTTGGCGGGCCCTCTTGGACAGAACCGGTGTTGCATCATCCGTTGCCTCTGAGGTTGATGATGTGGGAACGTTGCACGGTGCCAAGGCAGCAGCGGCAACGGGCTCTTGGATCTTGAAGCTGGAATTCCCACGAACGTTCTTGGAAGAGGATATCTTCTTGCGCCGGTTCGGGGATGCGGATCTGGAGGAGGAGGAAGAGAGGTACTCTTCAAACTTCTGTTGGTCGAACTCGTATTCGACCTCTTCATTCACCCGGATCTTGAAGGCCGGTTGCGTCACGACGATCTCGGCGACGAGATCGTTGGCTCCCACTGTGGTCGCCAGCTTGTTTCCGGTAAAAGTTGTTGTTTTCATTACTTTGATATCTGTTACAACTTCGAGCGTTACAACAGTATAAAATGAAAACAAAGGGGTACAACTTAAACGAAATTAAACACGAGAGCCCGGTTTGGTACGGTCTCGCTTGCGTGGGTTGTTGGCCTGTGACGGGGATGTTGATATCCGTGGACCGCCGACTCTTCAAGATCCTTTCCGGGAAAATCCGGCAGAGTTTTGTCTATCCGCGTAGGATATAGAAACAGAACCTCGTCGATCCGCGCAAGATCTAGAGGTTATAAGCGTATATCTCGGCTAAAACGAGATAATAGCTCTTCTTAGTGTCACCGCTAAGGAGCAACACTAAGGAAGGGGGGTGAATGATGGTGGAGACTCCTCGATCCGGCAGGGCTTCGCCGCTTCAGACCAAAGGCAATTCTTGGCTAAGATAATTCAGCCTTGAATTGGGAGCAAAATCAGGAGCCCTTGTAAATGGAGGGCTAAGGGGGCTATTTATAGCCATAAGAGAGAACCTAGGGGTCATATGGACACCCTAAGGGGAGAGACACCCCCCTAGGGGTGTCCTGGCCAAGGCCGGGACACCCCCATGGGGGTGTCTCGAGCCTGCCGAGACTTGTTTGGGTGTTCCTGGTTCAGCCCCGGGGTCGTGCCGTTGTTCTGCCGCTGTCCCGCCGTTGACTTTTCGTCCGAACTCAGATTTGAGTGATTTCGGATGCGTTGGAATCGTGCCGGTGAGCTCTGTAGGCTCCGATGGTTGGATTATCCGTGGGGTGATCGGGGCACAGCGGGCGTTGGTCCGATTGCGGTGATCGCGGGGTTTTCGGTCAACCCGTATCCTCGTGATTCTGACGTTCTGTCGGCTCACGTAATCCGTCGGTTTGCTTTAGTCGCTCACCGGCGTCATTTGAGCTCTTGTGAACTGGGTAGCGTCGTTCGATCGTCGATCGTTAACACCGAGCTGTGAGTGGGGACCTATCGGCAATTTTCGATGCCTACAGTGACTAGACGATAGGCGCCGTTCGAGTAGACTGTTTCCACTACGAACGGTCCTTCCCATTTGGGTTCAAATTTGCCTTTCTTCTTCGAGTTAAGGATCATAGGACGTCTTTCAGTCAAGACCAAATCCCCTTCCTTAAAACTCCTTTGTCGAACTTTTTTGTCGAAGGCTCGAGAAATTCTGGCTTGGTAAAACTCAATATGCTGCTGAGCTTCCAAGCGCTTTTCATCGAGCATCTCGAGTTCTTCTAGGCGTTTTTGATGTTGTTCCTCGGTCGTCATCTGGGTTGCAAGAGCGATCCGAAGAGATGGAATTTGGATTTCCAAAGGGAGAACGGCTTCACATCCGTATACCAATGAATACGGGGTTGCGCCGGTTGGTGTACGCACCATGGTACGATAGGCCCATAGAGCTGCGCCGAGCTTATCATCCCAATCTCGCTTGTTATTTTTCACAAGCTTTGACAAGAGCTTTATGATAGTCTTGTTGAAGGCTTCAGCTAATCCGTTTGCTGTGGGATTATAAGCTGTTGACGAGATGTCCTGAATTTTGAACTTTTCGCAGAACCTTATGAAGGCGTTGCTGATAAATTGAGGACCGTTGTCATGTATGATTCGTCTTGGAACACCATGTCTGTAGATGATATGGTGCTTGATGAATGCAATGACGTTGCTCGTCTTAACTTCTCTGAGTGGAACCGCTTCAGCCCATTTGGAGAAATAATCGGTGATTGCTAGGATGAACCGGTCACCTTTGACTGACGGAGGATTTATAGGACCAACAATGTCCATTCCCCAAGTCTCGAACGGCCACGACGTAATCGAAGGATGTAGATGTTCCGGAGGTTGGTGCATGTAATTCGCGTGTATCTGACATGCGTGACACTTCCGGGCGTATACGATTGCCTCATGCATCATGAAGGGCCAAAAGTATCCCATTCTCCTGATGCGATCATAAAGCTTGGGACCAGGTTGGTGCGCACCGCACTCTCCTTCATGTGCCTCCTTAAGCACTTCTTCGGCTTCTTTGGTCGATAAGCAACGCAGCAGCATGCCATCATACCCCCTGCGGTATAGCGTTCGATTCTCCGTATTATAGTAGAATCTTGGAGCTCTTCGTCTGATCGACTCTCTCTCCTTCACGTCTTCTGGCAAGATCCCATGTAGGACGTAGTCGATGATGGGGAAGCGCCAATCTCGGGGTTCGAACTCAGCCTGAGTTGTGTGCACCTCCTGAACTTCTTCTTCTTTGTCGTTTTCATCGTGAAGCGGCACTAAGAGTTGGTGAGTTCTTACCGTGACAAATTGTTCTGTCCCGGGTGGCTGTGCCAGGGATACAGCTAAAGCTGCTAACGCATCTGCGTAGGTGTTCTGCAACCACGGAACGTGCTCGATGAAGAATCCTTCAAATGATTCCGCTAGCTCCATCGCCATCTTGTGGTATGGTAGCAAATCCTGACTTCGGACTTCATACTCCCCTTGAACTTGTTTGACTATCAGTTGAGAATCACCGAAGGCTTCGAGATACTCAACCCCCAGCTCTTTGGCGAAGTTGAGTCCTATAATCAGTGCGTTATACTCTGCTACATTATTCGAGCACGTCTCAGTTAATGAGTAGGCTCGAGGCATCACATGTTTTCCTGGGGAAACTAAGACCACTCCAACTCCGGAGGAGACCTTAGAACATCCAGGAGTACTTGCGGCATTAGCTGCTCGTGAAGCGCCGTCGAAGTACAAACGCCACACTTGTTGGTGTGAAGTTGCGTTGACTTCGTGGGTTTCATCAGGTAGGTCGTCGTATATCTCGGCGGCGTCCGTAGTTGGATTAGCTGCCAAGAGATCACAGATGGCCTGTCCTTTTACTGACTTCTGCTGTTTGAAGTGCAGATCGTATTGGGACAAGAGTAAAGCCCACTTCGCTAATCGCCAGCTCATGGAAGCCGGTTGAGTCATGAACACTCGGACCGGGTTAACATTGGAGATGACATAGATGGTTTGTCCAACCAAGTAATGCCGCATCTTTTGGATGGCGAACACTAAGGCTAGGCACTCTCTCTCAATCATGGGATATCGAGATTCCGCGCCCACCATGGTTCGGCTTAAGTAATACACCGCCTGCTCGTGACCGTTATCGTCATCTTGTGCGAGCAATGCACTTAATGAGTGGCTCGTCGCCTTGACATAGATCAAGAACGGTTTGCCCGATTTCGGTGCAACGAGTACGGGAGGTTTCGAGAGATACTCTTTAATACTCTCGAATGCCTTTTGACAAGCATCGTCCCATACGAATGACACGCCCTTCTTTGTGAGCCTGGAGAACGGTTGGCATTTCCCCGAAAGGTTCGAGATAAACCGACGGATATAAGCCAATCGTCCTTGCAGTCCTCTGAGCTCTTTGAGGTTCCTCGGAGGTTGCAATTCATTGATCGCCTTCACTTTATCCGGATCAATGTGGATACCTTTGGTGGTGACGACGAATCCCAAGAATTTACCACTGGACATTCCGAGGAAAGACTTGGTAGGGTTCATCTTTAACTGATGGGCCCGCATCAGGTCGAACATGGTCTTCAAGTCTTTGATGTGATCATTTCTATCACGACTTTTCACGACCAAATCGTCCACGTAGCACTCGACCGTCTTTCGGAGATGCTCCTGAAAGATCTTCGACATGGCTCGCTGATATGTAGCACCTGCATTCTTCAAGCCGAAGGGCATGACTGTGTAGCAGAATACGCCGAGAGGCGTTCTAAATGCAGTATGCTTCTCATCATCTGGATGCATCTTTATCTGGTTGTAACCAGAGAAACCATCCATGAAAGACATCCTCTCGAACCCGCACGTGTTGTCGATGATAACATCCGTGATGGGGAGAGGAAAATCATCTTTTGGACAGGCTGCATTGAGATCCCTGAAATCGATGCATATCCTGATCTTCCCGTTCTTCTTCAGGACTGGGACAATATTGGCAAGCCATTCGGGATGTTGCTCCTCCCGAATAAATCCTGAGTCGATGAGCTTTTTAACCTCAGCTTCGATCGCCTCCATCATTTGCGGACGAAACCGTCTTTGTTGTTGTTTGACTGGTTTGACATCCGGCTTAATGTTGAGACGATGCACCGCTACATTTGGATCGAGACCTGGTATGTCTTCATAATTCCAGGCGAATACGTCGATATATTCTCGGATAAGAGAAATCAACTCCTCCTTCTCCTCCGGTAGGAGACTGTCGCTAATGAATATCGGCTTTGGATTCTCCTCGGTTCCCATATTCACCTGAACGACTTGGTCTTCGGTAGGAGGCTCTCTTTGCTCGAACCGATCACCATACTGCATGTTCAAGTGATGAACCCACGGGTCTTCCCATGTCGGCATCTCATTATCTTCTTCTATTGTCGCCGGATCAACTGTAGTCATGTTCGACATTAGCTTCTTAAACACTTCACCAAGACTAGCGTCGGAGTCCCAACCCGAAGAGTCGGAAGAATATCCCTTCCTAGTCTTGTTAGCAATTTGGTCGATGATTTGCCAGCCACACTCATCATCTGATGAGACATAACCTAGACCTCTTTTGTGGCGATAATAATTATCGGGTTTTCCCTTCGGTACATAGGCCATCCGGGGTGGAACCCGTGGACCTCGACCAAAGAAAAGACCCTCCCCGAGCTTGAAGTCATACCCGTGCCTTTCCATCATGTTGCGCGCTTTCGCATCGTATCTGGATAGATGACGGGCCGGTTTATCATCGTCGTCTTCCTCTTCCATGAAGTGGTCGGGTATCGGAGATGCTCTTCCTTTACCGTATACGACCTCCTTTCCACCCCCGATCCCTGCGGGGATAATAAGCGTTGTTCCGCAAGGGTCGTGTACCTGCTTCTTCATCAAACAAAATGACTGAAGAGGCATACACAAATCAGGGTTAGCATAGAGTTCGTTAGTGATATCATCGAGACCCGTCGAGTACTCTAAATCATCGTTTATTGATAGTTCTTCGGCAAGTTGCCAATTACAACTATCTTTCGATGATTCATCATCGTCAAGATTGATTACAATGGGTACAATGTCGTTTAAAACAAAACCGCCATCATAATCAAACCCTGGTTCGGTATCAGCTTCATCACCGCTGTCCGTTCCTTGGGCCGATGGTTCAGTATCGGATTCAGCACCGTATAAAAGGGAATCGGTGAAATAATTCTCCAATCCTTTAAACGGTTGCTTATCCGCGACCACCGTCTTGACTTCATTATCTGTGCCCACATATTTGAAGCACTGATGCAGAGTTGACGGGACTATAAGGTTACCGTGGATCCAAGGTCGACCCAACAGTAAATTATAGGATGTTTCCGCGTCAATCACATAGCATGTTACTTCCGACTTCAAATCCCCAATCTGGCATTTGATTCGGATTTTCCCCAAGGGTTTGGACCCGCTGGTGTTGAATCCATAAATCGTCGTGCCAGTGGAAGCTAATTTGCTAGTCGGGATTCCGAGATGATGCATCAATCGGAATGGCATGATGCTAACAGCGGAACCCGGATCGACTTGGATCCGGTTGACAACGCTGGAGCCAATGTGCCCGGTGAAATACAAGGGTCTATCATGCTTGGAGTTCTTTGTCTGCATATCTTCTTTGGTGAATGAGATGCAGGGGAAGTGATGCGCCGCCAGATTGCATTGTTGGGCTGATGACTCCGGTTCTTCGGAAGATGGCTTGATTCGAGTCAAGAAGGCTTCGGAATCACTCAAGGCTTCTCGTAGTGCTTTCCGTGTATCCTTCGAAAGACGCAACAACTCGTAGAGAGTTATCCTTGCCGGGATGTTGGCCAATTGTGCCATGATGTCAAAATGGGTCTGAGAGCTCGTATTCCCCGGTTTGTCTCGTCCAATTGGATAATTGAATCGAGACTGCCTTGGGTTCTGAGCTTCTTGACGTATAGGCTCCTTTCCTTTCTCCTTCTGCTGGACTTTCTCTGCAACTGCAGGTGTTGGGGGAATTGCTGAAATTCCTAACTCCGCCAATGTCTTGGAAGGTGGGGTTTTGGTACCCAACTGCTCGGTAGCATCCGGATACTTGAAGTGATATTCGTTCCCGCTTCGGGTTGCAAAAGTTTCTTGCTCGTCTTCAGAGAGCGGGAAGGTCGGAATTCTGTCGTCATCCACCCCCGGTATAGCAGAAGCTCCGTGACAAGATTTGCCCTTCCTCTTCGACTTCTTCTTGTTCTTTGTGGAAGAGGTCGTGGCCCATTGTTCATCTGCGATCAAGTCCGGATGAACCCACAAAATCTCGCCGTTCGGGGCTGTGTGTGGCACAAGCCCTTTCTGACGCTGTTGGTGCGGATCATCGTTCACCGTCTTCACTGCCGCATTGATCACCGGCTCGTGTTGGAACCAACTCGAGGGAACAGATCCAAAGCTAATGGATACAGTGTTTGCACCCACCTTCTTCTCTTTGGGCTGCTTCATAGTGATAACCCCAACATCGATTAGGGCCTGGATTTTATCTTTGAGAGTGTAGCATACCTTGGTAGGATGGTGCACCGCTCGGTGGAATGCGCAGTATTTCGGATCGTTGACCCTCTTGGCATCTTCTTGATCCTGAATCGGCGGCAGCTTGATCTTATTGTTCTCCACGAGGTATTTGAAAATACCCGGGATTTCATCCTCTTTGAATGAGTAGACCTTTGGGAACCTCGGTTCCCCAACCTTTTGCTTCTGGGGCTGTTGCTGCCACCTGGGTTGTTGAGGCGCCCTCTGCTGCTGCTGTTGCGGCTGTTGCGGCTGTTGCGGCTGTGCTTGCACTTCAAATACTTGATTTGCATTCACAGCATTTGCATGCGCCTTCCCTTTACCCTTGGGGGTAAAGTTCTGTTGTGGAGCGTTGTTCGGTATTTGCCCTCTCTCCGCCTTCTTCCTCTTGAGGAATCGCTCAGCTCGCTCTCCCCGCACTTTCAGATCCTTCCAGGTCTTTGGCGGGCCATTCCCATGGCTTCCAGGATGTCGAGCGTCAAGTTGTTGTGACAAGTTTCGAGGATGAAATCCTCGCTGACCGGATCCCTGCAATTCATTGCTTTGTTCCGGAATCTTTTCACGAAGTTTTCAACCGTCTCGCCGTTCTTTTGCTTTTCATCGAACAGCGTGCCGATTGAAACTTTGGTATCATCATCAAAGAAGTTTGTTAGGAACATGTCCTCCATGTCATCCCAGCCGTTGATGCTCCCGGGCTTGAGACGGCGATACCAATCGAAGGTAGCTCCGCGAAGAGTGCCGACGAATGACCGCACCATGAGGGGCTCATTTCCGGAAATGATTCCTAAATGAGACTTGAAATAGATTAAGTGTTGGGTAGGGGAACCCTTCCCATCAAACGGCGTAAAGTTAATCAAGTTAAACTTTGCCGGATATGGGATCGATTCCCACTCCCTCGGGTAGGGACAGGGTATACCGGATCTTTTTACCTCTTGAGCACTCATCAATGCGTTGATTTTGCTCTCCAGGTCCTTCATCTTCCTATCATCGCTCGTCTCGGCCTTTGAGTGGCTTCTGGGAGAGGTGACGTGGTCCTCTTTGGCATTATCTTCTGCGGGACCACCCCCATTGTCAGTGTTGACAGGAGGGATATTGATATTATCCGCCTCCCGTTCATTCTCTTCTTGACTTGGAGTATTGCGACGACCGGACTCTCCTTGGTGCACCGTCAGCGCCGCGATTTGTTGGTCGTGCATCTCCCTCATCCGTTGCAGGGTCATCTCCATTTCAAATTTGAAGCTTTCCTTTTGCTTGGCCAGGGCTTCTTCAAGTATTTTGGATACTTGTTCAGCACTGATCATGAGCGATTCGTAAGGTTGGCCCGCACTCGAGGCCGTGTCATCGGATGCCACCGCCGAGCAAGAGTCCGAATCTGACTCTTCTTCTTCTAAGGAGAGTCCAATTGGTACCCTTTGGTAGTTCTTTTGGCCGCTGGTTCCGGGCCACAACCGTGTCATGCACCGGGATATCTCGGCAAGCTGTTCTATGCTGAAGGGTTGTGTTGAATTTCCCCTGTCGGTCATGTTAACCGACACTCTTGGATATTCATCTCCTTGGCGGAGCAATTTCTTCTTGTGGAAACGC
>BQKN01042028.1:0-24180 GCA_022839385.1 Asparagus kiusianus | reverse complement strand
GTTCTGCTTCTATATCCCACGCGGATAGACGAAGCTCTGCCGGATTTTCCCGGAAGGATCTTGAAGAGTCGGCGGTCCACGGACATCGACGTCCCCGTCACAGGCCAACAACCCACGCAAGCGAGACCGTACCAAACCGGGCTCTCGTGTTTATTTTCGTTTAAGTTGTACCCCTTTGTTTTCATTTTATACTGTTGTAACGCTCGAAGTTGTAACAGATATCAAAGTAATGAAAACAGCAACTTTTACCGGAAACACACGTTGCTGGGTAGCCTATTCCCATAACAACGGCGAAGTCTACGTATTCAAAGTCGTAGCACAAAGTCTTAGAGGATTCACCCTCTTAGCACAACGTAACATGCGGAACGGAGTTAGACAATCTGCATGCTAGCCCGACTCAAACGGTAGTCGGTAAAGGTTAATCAAATCCGTTGAAGGCTGGGGGTTAGCCAAAAATCCTAAAGTCAACGCCTAACACGCGTCGCCGGGTAACCTATTCCCATAACAAATGGTAAAGTCTATGTATTCAACATCATAGCACAAAGTCTAAGGGAGTTCATTCCTTTAGCACAACGTCACATGCGGAACGGATTAAAACAATTCGCATGTAAGCCCGATTCAAACGGTAATCGGTAAGAGCACGTCAAATCCGTTGAAGGCTGAGGATTTGCCAAAAATCCTAAGTCAACGTCTCATACACGTTGCTGTTTAGTTTTTTCATGGGAGAAAGACGAAGTCTACGTATTCAATATCGTAGCACTAAAAGGGTTAACTCTTTTAGCACAACGTCACATGCGGAACGGACTCAAACAATCCGCATGCTAGCCCGACTCAAACGGTAGTCGGTAAAGGCACATCAAACCCGTTGATGGCTGAGAATTTGCCAAAAATTCTATAAATATGAGTCATTGACGCATCAATTTTATGAATTGGTCTCGTGACTCAAGTATCTGCCACGCTCCAATACCTTAAGAGCTTAAACTGTGTATACTCCAGAAGACGTACGAGTATAAACTGTGTCGGACGTCGAACAATACATCGCAATGAAGCCTGGACGCCGGACAACGCGTCGCAATGAAGCTCAAACGCCGGACAACGCCGTCAATCGATGATCAGTTCTATGTTGAAGCAACCAACTCGAGCTAAAAAGTCAAGAAATCAAGAATCGACTTCAAGTTCAAAATTTCGACAACGGTCAGACAATAAATGCAGCAGCGGAATCCTTACAGACATTCGACAAAGCACCGAATAGCCTGAAGGAATTGAAGGAATCCAGAACAGAAGCCATTCCAAAGTCCCGTTACACCGACTAAAGATTGGGACAATCACATCCAAAGTATTCCAGACTCTTCTATCAAAGAATGAGACTGAAATACTTTGGAAGGGGTATCTGTAGGCGTATAAAATTGCCTATAGGACCCTTCGCACAGCTCGACACGAGGAATCGACAAATCAACGAATCATCGAGTGACGAGGCGACGAGGTTAACAAATTGCACGCGATCAACAGAATGCATTCGCGTGCGGAATCAATCCAACGATTCGGGGAGTCAATGAGTCGTCCAACCAAGAACGGACTCGGATGAATCGCGATCGAATCAAGATTAGCTTCGGACTCGAACTCAGAAATGGATTTACTGCCAAATCGGGAATCAAGTCAACAAATCAATTCCAAACCAAGTCAACCACAAACCGGAAACAGCGAAAAAGACTGAAATGAACAACACCCGAGGGGACTCGGCCGAAACCGAGCCACCCCAAGGTGGCTCGGCCCAAGCCGAGCCACCCTAAGGTGGCTCGGTGGCCGAGCCACCCCAGGGTGGCCGGCAACCCCCCCGCCCCCTTTTGTGTTCTGACACGTGCACGAGCACAGGTTCGAGTGGCTATAAATAGGCCAAGGGGTTCTTCATTTCAAGAGGTTGGAAAAAGAGGAGGCGAAGCTCTGCCGGATTCAGATCTCAAAACTTAAAAAGATCGGAGCTTCAAGACTTTGAAGACTTGCCCATCCAGATCCGGTGCTCGACGATCGTCAACGCCAAATAAGGCAGGAGTTCGAGAGGACCGGATCTCAGATCTACGTTGCTATACTCCGGATCAAAGCTTGGTCTTTGATCCCGAGATTTGAGCGGTTGTTTCCTTGGTGAAACAATCCCTCCGGCTATTATTTCCTTGGTGAAATAATACCCGTTATACTGCGTAGATCCGACCGGATCTAGATCTCGTGGTGGTCCACGGATAAACCCCGGCGTAGGCAAACAACCCACGCAAACGAGCGACCACAAAACAGGAGCTCGTGATTTGTTCGACAAACAAGAGAAAAAGTTATAATCTTTCTTTTCTTTTATTTTGATTTTCGTTGTAACCGGATCTTATAAAAAGACCGGATCTTTGTAACCGATAAACAGTTATTGAGAGTGCAATGGAATCAATGAAGAAAGACACGATTTTTCCCGCGAACAACTGCCACCACCGGTAGCCCAGCAGCAGCAGGGGATACCTGCCGTTCCGGTCAGAGAGAGACCCCCAGAGGTCACGCCTGCAGCCATTCCTCTAGCAGTCCCCGATAGAGCCACAGATCAAGAGGCTTGGCTCCGTATGGTGGAGAGGTACCAGAAGATGAGGGCACCAGAGTTCCAAGGGTCACCAGACCCTCTTGCAGCTCATAAGTGGAAGGAGGATGTGAGCAATATCCTCGACATACTTGGTGTAGATTCAGTACAAAAGCAGAGATTGGCATCCTACAGCCTGAAGGGAGATGCCGGGAGATGGTACCGACTCCAGTTTACTCCAGAGCAGAGGATGACCCTCACCTGGGAGGACTTCATATACTTCTTTGATGGGTAGTACATTTCTTCTGCAGCACGGACAGGGAAGGAGCTTGAGTTGTCCCGGTTGACTCAGGGGGACATGACAGTTACAGATTTTGAGAGTAGATTCATGGAGTTTCTGCATTTCACGGGTATGTGGCAGACAGGAAAGCGTCAGGCTCAGATGTTCTTGGCAGGGCTTCGCCTTAATCTCCGCCGATACCTAGTCTCAAGGAGGTTCTATTCAGTTAGGGAGGTAGCTGAGGCCGCCACTTCACAGGAGATTGAGACTAGCATGTTCCAGAAGGATAAGGAAGGGAAGGCCAAGGTAGGGCAGAGCGGTGACAAGGGCAAGAACAAGAGATCTTTTTCTGGACACCAGCAGCAGCATCAGGGCTCTTATAAGAAGGGACCCCAGCAGGATCAGAGAGCGCATCAGCAGCGCAAGTTCCAGGGGTCTTGTTTTAACTGTCACAAGGTCGGGCATAAGGCATCAGAGTGCCGTAGCGCACCAACAGGAGCCCAGTAGGGCAAGGGTCCGAACCAGCAGCAGCGCCAGCAGGGTAGAGGTCAGGGCCAGCAGAGCAGGCTTGAGGCACCGCCAGCAGCTCAGAGGACTGAGGGGCAGATTCGAGCAGTCCAGGATGTTCCTCAGGGGTAGATTATCCCATATTCTCCACCATCATCAGCAGAGCAGTCTTCAGCCACGGGCAGGGTATATGCAGTAGTTCCCCGTGATCATGGAGCCAGCGGAGCCGTAGTGGAGGGTACGTTCTTTGTGAACTCTCTTCCCGCCCGTATTCTTTTCGATTCGGGAGCTTCGCATTCTTTCATCTCGCATGCATTTATGACTAGACTCCAGCTCGTAGCTCAGCCTCTAGACACCCCACTATCTGTTTCCACCCCTTTAGGTGAGATATCGCTTCTGGAGAGCGTTTGTAGGAGGTGTACCGTCAGTCTAGACGAGTCGGAGTTCATAGTGGATTTGATAGTGTTGCATATGTCCGAGTTCGATGTCATCCTCGGTATGGATTGGTTGTCTTCCTACCATATTAGTATTGACTGTTTTGCGAAGACAGTCAAGTTGCGAGCGTCCGATGGGTCCGAGATGATTGTAGCCACCTCTCAGGGCAACCGATTTGCGGAGTCATTTCTGGCGTATATCGAGGAGGTGATGCGACGGGATCAGGGAGCCGAGTTATTGGAGACTAGAGTTGTCTCAGAGTATCAGGATGTCTTTCAGGACATACCTGGATTACCTCCAGTGAGAGAGGTAGAGTTCTGTATTGAGTTGCAGCCAGGCACAGCCCCGATATCCCGCGCACCCTATCGCATGGCACCAGCTGAGATGAGTGAGCTTCAGACCCAGTTGGACGAGTTGTTAGCTCAGGGTTTTATTCGCCGGAGTCATTCTCCGTGGGGCGCGTCAGTCCTCTTCGTGAAGAAGAAGGACGGTAGTATGAGATTATGTATAGATTATAGAGAGTTGAACAAGGTCATTATCCGGAATATGTACCCACTACCTAGGATTGATGACTTGTTTGACCAGTTGCAGGGAGCGCAGTATTTCTTAAAGATTAATCTTCGTTCTGGCTATCATCAGTTACGGATTCGGGAGATGGATGTTCCCAAGACCGCTTTTCTTACTCGATATGGGTCCTTCGAGTTCTTGGTCATGCTATTTGGGTTGACCAATGCACCCGTGGTATTCATGGATTTGATGAACCGGGTTTTTCGTCCCTTCTTAGATCAGTTTGTGATCGTCTTCATCGATGATATACTTATTTACTCGAGATCGGAGGCAAATCATGAGGAGCATCTACGGATAGCGTTGAGGACTCTGCGGGAGCACCAGTTGTATGCTAAGTTCAGCAAGTGTGAGTTTTGGCTTTCAGAAGTCAGATTTCTTGGCCATGTTATCAGTCGAGAGGGTATAGCAGTGGATCCGGCTAAGGTCACGGCAGTTCTTGGTTGGGAGCCACCGAAGACGGTGTCAGAGATTCGCAGCTTTTTGGGTTTAGCTGGATATTACAGGAAGTTCATTCAGGACTTCTCGAAGATTGCGACGCCGCTTACACGCCTTACGAAGAAGGGTATATAGTTCATATGGAGCATGGAGTGCCAGAAGACCTTTGATATTTTGAAGGCTAAGTTGACTACAACGCCAGTTCTGACTATTCCGAACAGCGACAGGACATTCGTTGTGTATACAGATGCATCGTTGGCGGGATTAGGAGGCGTATTGATGCAGACTCAGAGGGTAGTAGCCTATATCTCACGACAGTTGAGGGTGCATGAGCAGAACTATCCCACTCATGACCTGGAGTTAGCAGCAGTGGTGCTTGCACTGAAGTCATGGAGGCATTACTTGTATGGAGTGCAGTTTGAGCTATTCACAGACCATCAGAGTCTGAAGTATCTCTTTTCTCAGAAGGAACTCAATCAGAGGCAGAGGAGGTGGATTGAGTTTATCAAGGACTACGAGTTCGTGATTCAGTATCATCCAGGGAAGGCGAACATCGTGGCAGATGCTTTAAGCAGGAAGTGTCGACATCAGGTTGCGGCTTTGAGGTGTTCATTGTACAGAGATCTCATCACTCTTAGCCAGTTTGATTTTAGACCCGAGATTAGAGGAATCAGTGCATTTTTGGGGGCTGTATCAGTACAGCCATCTTGGAGTGACAGAGTTGTCAGAGCTCAGTTGGGAAACTCTTGGATTCAAATCCGAAAGGAGGAGATTTCCAAGGATCCTAAGGCTGATTGGACCATTGGAGCAGATGGAGGTCTACGGATGAAGGGTAGATTGGTTATGCCAACCAGTGCAGAGCTGAAGAGGGAATTATTTTATGAGGCACACCGTACTCGGTACACAGTGCATCCAGGAACCACCAAGATGTATAAGGACCTGAAGAGACATTTCTGGTGGAGCGGTATGCGTAGAGAGGTTGCAGACTATGTGGCTAGATGTTTTACCTGTCAGCAGGTGAAGGCAGAGCATCAGAGACCGGCAGGGACACTTCAGCCTTTGTCTATTCCAGAGTGGAAGTGGGCAGACATTTCTATGGATTTTATTGTGGGGTTGCCGAAGTCGAAGAAAGGGAATGATTCTGTTTGGGTGATAGTGGACCGATTGACGAAGTCAGCATATTTTATTCCAGTTAGGACTACCTATACAGCCGAGACTTATGCGAGGATCTTCATTCAGGAGATAGTTCGACTTCACGGAGTTCCAGATACGATCATGTCGGATCAGGGATCGGTGTTCACTTCACATTTTTGGAGGAGTTTCCAGGACTCATTTGGTAGCAGGCTATCTTATAGCAGTGTATTCCACCCACAGACGGATGGTCAGACGGAGAGGGTGAATCAGGTGTTGGAGGACATGTTGCGGGCATGTGTCATTGACTTCCAAGGCAGTTGGGAGGATCATATTCCACTGGTAGAGTTCGCTTATAACAACAGTTATCAAGCGACGATCGGTATGGCCCCGTATGAAGCATTGTATGGGAGACCTTGTAGATCACCGATATGTTGGGCCGAGCCAGAGGACAGCTTGATGCTTGGGCCAGAGCTAGTGAGGCAGACTACTGAGAAGGTAGCTTTGATCAGGGAGCGGATTCTAGCCACTCAGAGTCGGCAGAAGAGCTATGCAGATAAGAGGCGGAGACCCCTAGAGTTTCAGATTGGAGATTTGGTTATGCTTAAGGTGTCGCCTATGAAAGGCGTGCAGCGATTCGGGAGGCGAGGGAAGCTTGCACCGAGATATATTGGGCCTTTTCAGATTCTAGAGCGCATTGGAGCTGTGTCATACAGACTAGATCTTCCAGCATCTATGTCTAGTATACACAACGTGTTTCATATTTCTATGCTCAAGAAGCACTTGCATGATGAGGAGCAGCAGCGAGTATTGGATACACCGGAGATCGAGCTTCAGGGTGACTTGTCCACTATTGAGATTCCGGTTTGTATACTTGCCAGGGAGGACAAGAGACTCAGGAATAAGGTGATTCCCTTAGTGAAAGTTCAGTGGAACCGAGGAGGTATTGAGGAGATTTCTTGGGAGCGCGAAGAGGACATGCGTCGCGACTACCCACATTTGGTTGAGCAGGTAAATTAATCCCTATTATGTTATATATCTTACTTCATGTTTATATCTTTGGTTATGTTTACATATAACGCTAGAATGAAGATACTTTCGCTTAAATTTTAATCTTTTGGAACACATGGTATATGTATGGGGGGTTCCTTGTTTGGATTTTTCGCCCGATGTACTAGTTCTACTAGATTAGGATTTGAGCGAGAATATTATCATTTTAGATCGTTAAGTATAAATATCTCTATATGTTATCTAGTAATTCATATTCCGAGATTTGTATAATTTCTGAATTTCGAGGATGAAATTCTTTTAAGGGAGGAGAATGTAGAACCCCGTAAAATTTTACATGAATATATGTGAATCATTAGTAAATAAATAATTCTTTTATGATAAATAGTTTGAGGTCATTGATGTTCATGATAACAAGTTATTTGAGATGATAGGAGAGTATGGGTGTAGAGCTTTGTGCGTTGGATTTTGCAAATTAGCAAAACATGCACAAAACTGGAATTTTCCAGTTCAGTCGACACATCAGTCGACTGACGGCGTCGGTCGACACATCAGTCGACTGATACGCTGATTTCTAGTTTTTCCAGGTTTCGGGTCTGTTTTGATTTGGTTCGGGTTTGGGTCGGGTATAACGGTTTGTATATATTCTCCTTCACCCGAAATCACCCCCTCTCATCCTCAGTTCAGAGAAACCCTAGCCCCCCCCTCTCCTCTCTCAAACCCTAGCCTTGTTCTTGGTGATTTGGGGAAGGGATCGGAGGATTTTCGGCGGGATTTTCAGTTTGCAGCGAAAGGAATCACTCCCCCTCAGATCCAGGAGCTCTTCATCACCTCAGAGGTGAGTAACATCTCGCCCAACCTTGTCCTATTCTTTTTAAACGTTTTCAAATGTTTTTATTGAGATTTCTTTGGCCTAAAACGTATTTTGTGTACAAAGATTAGATTTTTATTGCATATAACATGAAGATGTGCATTTTCAGTTTGATAAACATCCTACTAATGTTTTGTGAATTTAAAATCCAGATCTGAAATGTTATAAGAGATTTAACATATGTTTTTTTTTTCAAAAAGGGGTTTTTAAAACATAAATACACATGTTGAGAGTTTTGTTTATGTATTTGTGCATGAAAGTTACATTTCAGTTAGTTCATACATGTTAATATACGTATGGTACATGCTTGGGATTGATGGGAATGTATTTAGATCAGTTTTGAGGTGAAAAACAACCTGTGCAGAGTTTCTGCAGGCCATCGGTCGACTGATCAGTCGACCGACGGGCTGAAATCTCAGCGTTAGTCGACTGATCAGTCAACTGACGAGCTGTTTGTGTTTTCTCAGTTCCTCAGTCGACATATCAGTCGACTGGTGAGCTGAGACTGTGTTGTCTGTGTAGTTTCGGTCGACATATAAGTCGACTGACGTCATCAGTCGACACATCAGTCGACTGATGAGGTGTTTCACAGATTTTTAATCTGCTTGAGTTGTTCTTCAGGGTCGCCTTGATGACCTGACACTTGTCCATCATGTTAATGATTTATCTGTGCATGTGGTTTGACTTTTGACATAAGTTTAGACATGTACATTGGGATGCGTGCGAGTTTAGATTTGGTGTATCTTTCCGTATATACCTTACACAGTTACACAGTCCTCGTGTTGGACTATAATCCATAAAAGTCCTCGTGTTGGACTATAATCCACAAAAGTCCTCGTGTTGGACTATAATCCACTTCAGTCCTCGTGTTGGACATTTGCCACTTACTCCATGTGTTTGGAAACCACGGTACTTAGTTCCTGTATCGGACATATTTTCTTAACCCTGTATACGACTTGCTCATAGGAGTTTATGACATGACACTTATGTAGACTATGCCATGATTACATGATGCTCGTGTAGGCTATGATGTGTCACACGGTGTTCATGCTCTGAGATTTTGTTGTATTTCTTTTATTATTGTTTCTGTACTAGGACCTCGGGTTTGGTGTTTAGGGATTTACAATTTGAGATACAAGGTATATACATGAGGGTTTCCTTGTTTGGATTATTTCGCTCGACGTACCTATGCTCGTGTTGTAAATTTCTAAATACTAAAATTCTCTTTAGTAAGATCAATGATTTTAGATTTATTATGTATTATCTGTATTTTTATATACAACGAGCCATGTTCCCTTGGGGTTGGTTGTGATGTTGCTCGCTAGCGCTTTGACGCTCGTTATCCCTCCCCCTTTCAGGTAACGAGCCAGGAGCCCGGAGAGTCGCAGGTTGATGGCGACACACTTTAGTGTTCAGCTATCTATTTTAGCTATGATTTATTTTTGGAGCTCCACTGTAGTGTTGTTAGACATTTAAGGGTATTATTCTAGAATTTGTAAAGGCTGAGTGCCTTATTTCTTCTTATCAGATATTTGTATTTGAGACTCGTTGAGTATTCTAGTTTATCTATTCAGACATTGATCATGTATTTTCTGTATATTGGATGATGAAATATTAATGTGATCATAATCATTTCATCAGTTATTCCTTACAGTACTTTTACTTGCTTTGTGCCTACACCTGTTGTTGCCTCTACTAGACAGATGTTAATTGTGATGGTGAAACATGTTATTGCACGGTGTGGTACATGGCAGGTTTGACATTCTTGGTTTCACCTTGGACTGCAGCCTTGTGTGAACCCAGGGGCGTCACAGGGTCGACTCATGAGGTCATGGGTCGACTCAGCAGAAACAAAACATATTTTTCAGCATAGTTTATGAGTCGACTTATGACAGTCATGAGTCGACTCAACCTGATGGGTCGACTCATGATGTTGTGAGTCGACTCGTCAGAAACAAATAACAACTATAGGGCAGTTTATGAGTCGACTCAATACTGTTCATGAGTCGACTCATAAGCATGCACACAGAAAATATCACTTTGAACTTTGTTTAAAAATTATCAAATAAATTCAGAAAAATGTAAAACTTTGAGAATAGTTTATAAACATTTTGACAAACTTGTTTGAAAAGAGATTTTACGAAAAGGTCCTCGTATTTATGAAAAATATCATTTTGATAAAAGAACCAAAATACAAGTTTTTAAAGTGTGCAAGTGTGTGTGATATCCCGAATAGCTTCAAATGAAATCTATAACTACTTGCCTACAATCTAGCACTAGAGAGAAAACAAAAACTAGCAAATATCCTCACATAGAATAACATTTCTTCGAGTCTTGATATTGCTTTGATTTGATGAAGCTTTCACTTGTATATGTTGTTCTTGATTAACATTTGCTTCATCACATTGCCTTCTCCTCCTTTGGATATCATCGTTGTAGCTCATATTCCATCTAATCCTCCATATGTGGTACTAACAAGCTCTCTATATATATTAACTATAATATCACTCAACAAACAATTAGTATTGATAATGGTGGTTGTAAAACATCATCAAAACACAAGGGCTAACATCTGTTTCTTCTCCTCGCCCCTGCTCACTTCCCAACCTTCGATGCACCTCTCTTTCCTTAACAGTTCTCGAAACATCGGCCAGCGAGCTCATGGCGAAGGAGCGGAGGCAATTGAGGAAAGAGCGGAAAATTTGTGAAGGCCTCGTTGGACGTCGGTTCTTCATCCAGAAGCCGAAGGCAGAGCCTTGACAGATCAAGCTCCATGAAGAGATCCAGCGTGGAGATGAGCGAGAAGATGCCGGATCCGAATGCGAAGGCCTCGCTGGACGACGGCGCCGACCTCCTCTTCAGAGACTGGAGCTCGAGCTCCTTGAGGGATGACTACTCAGAGAGCTTTGGGTCGTCTTTCAGAGAGGCTCCGGCTCAGAAGGCTCCTCCGAGGAAGAAGTCGAGGGGGTGGAGCAAGGCTTGGAGCATCTTTTTTAGTTTTTTGCCCCCTTACTTTGTGTTCCGTAACAGGTGACATTTCTCTGACAATTATTGTCTTATATTTTGTTGGTTGTTGTTTATTATAAATATATTTTCCAAGGGATTGACACCTTTGCATTAATCTAAACATCAGATTAGGTTTTGGTCTCTTAGGTTGTCATCGTTAACTCCTGATTGAACTATGAAGCATCTTTCATCCTTCTCTTTTGATTCTTGACTCAAATTTATAAGCTCTGATCATATATCAGATGAAATAGCAGATCCCGGTGGAAGGTATATATTTTGTTTTCTCCTTAGTCTGTCTTTTCTCCTCTATTGTCGCATGCAGAAGTGATACAAATTTTGTTTATGAGGATTAACAGAATGGGTTGGTAACGTCTTGAATGTAAGATTTGTGGTCTTGGCAAATTCAGCTATGCTTGGGGAATAAGAGCTGAACCATTTCTAATGCAGCCAATTTGAACTTTACATAACAGTCCGCACAAGGTGTCTTTTCGGAGTTAAGCTCGTACCCTGTTCTAATTTGATTGCGTTCGGATGGACTAAAGCTATAATCTGTCAAGCTCTATTCTTAGAACGACATGATAATTATTGTAGTGTATGATCATTTTATCTAAGGAAATCATGTACAAAATTATGTACGAATATAACCTTAACAACAATTGAGACAAACCTTTTGTCCAAATTTTATGGTTCAAATACCTGAATTTTATGCGTCGAATATGACATTTACCCTTTCCATATCCACATGCTAGTAACGGATGCAGATACAAATATTGATATGCTGATACAAATATTGATATGCTTTGGCGAGAAAAACCGATATTCATATCTACCAAAATCAATCACAGGCATAGATCGGATAAGAGAAAATAGATTCAGATTATCAGGTACGAGAGAAACTGATAAAACTCAGTAGTATGTATGGTACATGATACTAGAGTTGTACAAATGAAATAAGATTTCTCAAATCAGAGTTCACAAATGCGTCAGAGTGCCTACAAACTTAATATTAGAGCTCTGGATCATAGAAATTTGTTGAATATGAAATGTATCATACTTCATACTTAAACAAATGATATTGCTTTTTGACTTTGACAAATCATGATTAAACTCCACATTATTTACAATGTAGCACTGAAATTTTCTGTTAGAAGGTGATGGCTTATCATTTTTGCAGGATAAACTGTAAAGCATAGGCACTTCTGTCATTTCATTAAAAAGAAATTATTGAAACAATCTCCATAATGGAGTGATACCAATATTTGTGACAACTCACATAAAGCCTAACCCTTCAAAAAAAAGTCTAATTTTACAGACAATAATAGTTAGAAGCAAACCACATGCTCGACATCACCATTGTATATGGACTTTTTGCCATATTCCACCTTGTTTTTCCTTAAGCAAACCACCCTGTTCTAATTTGATTGTGTTTGGATGGACTAAAGCTATAATCTGGCAAGCTCTATTCTTAGAACGACATGATAATTATTGTTACGGGTGCAACTTTCTGATAAATAACATGCATGTTGTTTGCTATAAATTTGGAATATGGAATTTATTCTTTTGCTACATTTTCCTGATGTATGCCTTGTTTCTGCGTGAATCCAATGTTTACATTATATATTGCAGCTTTGCATTGTCAGTATGCATGAACTTCAGCCTCTTTCTAAAAACATGTCATAAACATCAAAGAGGTTGTAAAATATCTTCTGTCTAGGAAAATATTTTTATTTTACTTTGTTAGAGGAAGATGCTGTGTATGGGAATTAAATTGCTTTGATGTTATAGGTATTCTTTTGGTCCGTTACAGTATATTGTTTTGCTTACATTCCCTTAAAATTGCAGGGACATGGTGTTGCAAGAATCTCGAAAACTTATCAATCGAAACCCGTCAGAAATTTACTTGAATGATGCCTATCCATGTAGTATGTTTTAATGTAATCTTTTCATTTAAGTGAATAATTTTTGAGTTGGTCTGTAAATAGGTTTCTTCTATCATTGAATAATTTGGAATAATTTTTGTTTGTGATGGATGTTGTTCTATTAATATATATGCTCATACAAAGGATTTTCTTCCCCCTTGCGATGGATGTTGTTCACATTAAGGTTTTTTGCTTGCAATGGATGTTGTTCTTAGTATCCACTGAATAGGTTCACGTAAAAAAAACTGTAGCATAGTATTCTAGACGGAAATTACGTCTAGGATGCTCAAATTCCGTCTAGGATAGCTTATTTTTTTTAAAAAAATTAAAAAAATTAAAAAACATCCTTCCATCTAGGATGAGTATCCTAGACGGAAATTTCCGTCTAGAATAGTCATCCTAGACGGAAATTTTTTCCGGCTAGGATGAAGTATTCTAGATGAAAATTTCTGTCTAGAATATTCCGTTTAGGATGTATTCTAGATGGTTTAGAATTCCGTCTAGAATATTCCGTCTAGGATGTATTCTAGACGGAATGTCCGTCTAGAATACTACATTCTAGACGGAAACTTCCTAGACGCGTATTCTAAACGGAATTCCGTCTAGAATACACATCCTAGACGGAATTCTGAGTATCCTAGACGGAATTTTCCGTCTAGGATACCTTATTTTTTACTTGTGGTCTCGATTAACTTTATCACTTCGTCTTTAAAAAAAAAAAAACTTTATCACTTCGTCATCTGTACTCATCAAATAGATGTATCTCAGTAAATACGTTACAAAGCACTTTCGATGTGTTGCTTAAAAATTTCCATTAGTGTTCCCTTATAGACTGTTACATTTGGTAGGAAATAGATGCAAAATTATTAAAAAATCAATTTCTAAAAGTTATTTTTTTCATAAGGATTTCTTTAAGAAACCCATTTATCAAAGATGGATAAGTTGATTCAGTTTTTAGGAAACTCGTTTTCATTCCAAAACGGAAAAAAAAAAATTGAAACCCAACTTTAGATTTTCTTAATTGGAATTTGATTTTTTTAAAGGAAAGTAACAAACAGCCCCTTAAATCTTCAACGCTATGAAATTAGTCCATCACGTCAATGAAATTGCTCGGCGCTCTGATTCTACTAGATATTTTAAACTAGTTGACAAAGTTAGCTACCATTTGATATGCAAGGAATATCTTACTTGATCTTTTCACAGATTTCTGATTATACCCCTCTGTCTAATCTACTCATAACTAATATTCGTCTTTTTGACTATTTGCATTCGACATTTGAGTTCCTTGACCCATTCAAACTCATTCCTTTAATTTTTTTTTTTTTTTTTGCTTTTTGTTAAGGGGGTGTTTGGTTTAATTTCTAGAAATTATAGGAAATGTTTTCCATCTAAAATATGATTTCCTTGTATTTCTTTAAAAAATTATATGAAAAGTTTTGAGAAATCAAAAAGTACTAATTTTTTTTTTTTTGTACTTTGCTTGTCTGGTTCAAAACAAGAAAATAGCTCATAATTTTATAGAAAATAACAAGATTTGGTAGGTTTTTAATTAAATATGGTATGTGTCAGATTTCTCTGGTGATTTCCTCTCATTTTGAGAGGAAATTGCTTTTTGTAAAATTTGGTAGGTTTTGATATTTTATAGAAAATATTTCTGTAAATTTTTTGTTGAACCAAACACAATTTACATAAATCTCTGGAAAACTTTTAATTATAAATTTGCCATTGTCAGATGTTTTGAGAAAAGTTTTCTCAAAAAATGTGCAACCAAACAGCCCCTAAGGGGAAATGACTAATTGGGGGTAGAAATATAATTAAGCATGTCTGCTTAACACTTAACAGATAACCTCTGTTAGATGGAATAACCAGGAGACTATTTTGAAAAGAACAATTTTTTAAAACAGTCCTATTTCTTTTTTTTTATTTTTAAAATCGACCGATTTTTTTTACCAAAACCAACACGTTTTTTGCCACGTCATCCTAATCACCGTCCTAAATAGTCGGGGTTGTCAACCCTGACTATTTAGAACATAAAATTTTAGGGTTTTAGGCTTCTAATTGGGGTTTAACGCACTCTTAAATAGTCGGGGTTGACAACCCCGACTATTTAGGTGGGTGATTAGGTTATTTAGGCTGACGTGGCAAAAAACGGATCGGTTTTGGTAAATAAAAAAACGGTCGATTTTAAAAATAAAAAAATAAAATAAGACTGTTTTGAAAAATTGTTCTTTTGAAAAACTAAAAAGATTTGAGGGACGAAATAGCAACTTCTATGATTCTAGGGCCAAACTAAAAATACTAAAGAAAGGGACCGATACGAAATATGTCAGAATAGCTTCTGAGAAGCACCTCGGCTCCGAGGGGTGCTAGAGAGCAACGAAAAAAGCGCGGGAGGGAGAAAAAGCGCGGGAGATAGTGAGAGGAGTGGAGATGGAAATCGGAAGGGAAAGAGACGACGGCGCCGAGATCTACACCGGCGGCGGAGCGTCGGCAGTGCTAAATCTCACCCCCGGTTCCTCGATCCCGATAAACTACCACTCTCTCTTCGGATCTCACGATGATATACTCCTCCTCGAGGTCGACGACAAGCTCCTACCTGATTTCATCAACAACCGGTAAGCTTACCCCCCACCCCCTTCTCTTCGTTATCTTTGTAGCACTAGTTTGGGTTTTCATTATTTGATCGATTTCGAATCCGCTTTTTTTTAATAAGCTTCCAGCTGATTCAGAATATTTGATTGCTAAGCCGGAGTTGTTGTTTTTCTTGAAATCTTGTGTTTTTTAGTTGTTAAGCTCCATTTTAGTTGATTTTGATATACTGGGATATTTAGGCCTTGTTCTTGTGTTAATACAAATTTAAAACGAATATTAAAATTGAATTATTCTTCTTAATTAATCAATTGATGAGATACAGTCAATAAAATTGTATAGAGTCTTTTCTACTCGTTATCAAATTTGATAATCATGATTATTCTATTAAAATTTAATTTTTCCGGATTAAATCGTTAGAACGAATAAAATTAGAAGTTTACTCGTAAAGACGGAATTTTTTTATCACTTTACTTCTTCAATTTACTCGTAGCACGATAAAGCCCCAGTGACAGGATTAAGAATTAGAAGGATATCTGGAAATCAAAATTTCTCATACCATGATAGAAGTACAAGTCGAATTGAATATGTAGTCGGTTCGTGAGTAGAAGTAAATGCTGGTTGCATATCGTAGTTCAGATACAGAGTGTAGAAATGGCGAACATAGCGACGAAGACAGCAGGAAAAGTCGAAGACTGGCATTTGGGCGGCTGGCGGTCGACCGCTAGTGGAGCGGCGGTCGACCGCAATGTGCACGCAACAGTGGAATGACTTTGGATTTTTGGCGGTTGACCGCAATGGGTTCTGCGGTCGACCGTGCCTGGACCCCGGAGTTTGGGTTGACCTCTGGACTTTTTGCTGTCGACCGCGACATGGGCTCGGCGGTCGACCGCGTAGCGGGTATTGGCCTGGGTTGTTTTCCGGACCCGTTTCATTGTGGGTTGTTATATAACCCTAAACCACGTTTTTAGGGTTAGTGCAAGGCAGAATTTGAGCAGCCATTGAGAGGGTTTATTGTCTTCTTTGAGAGAGGATTTTGGAGAGATCTAGAGAGCTTGTTTTGAGGATTTTTGGTGAGATTTGTAACCTTATTTGTATTCTTTTGATCTCTAATAGTATAAACTCCCCCCTCCTTGCCCCGTGGACGTAGGCAACTTGCCGAACCACGTTAAAATCGTTTGTTTGTGTTGGTGCTATTGTTTGGATAGTTTGGCCTTCTTCATCGGCGTTTGTGTTTGTTCTCGGCAATTCCCAACACAGAGATCTTCTCAAAATGGTCGACAAGAATCATGGCTTTAGAATCTTTCTGACACTAGTCTCAATGCATGTATATCACCCCTGAGCCTTCAAGTTGGAGCTACTAAATATGGAGAAAAACTTGTTTTTGACTTATCTTGTGTGCTTTTACATGAAGAATCAACACTGAGTTTGTTTGTAGCATGAGAACTAGGCATTTGGTTTGGGCCTGAGTTGGATTCCAATTTGATCGAAACCTGGAACTGTCTAGTTGTAGGTATCTAAGGTGTCTAAGACTGTTCTTTGCGTTCTGGTTGGTCCTGGCTTTATGACCTGCATGGGTTGGATTCCTGAGCCGTCAGGCTTCATCACCGATCATTCCTTTCATTCATTCTAGCTAATAATTGCTGGAGACAAATTATGTAGTTTCTGAATTAAGTTGTTGGTTCATCATAATGATAATGTCTTGTTTATAGAAGCACACATGTTTTTTTTGCCTCTTAATTTGCTTATTTTTCAACTGACTCAGTGTCACCCTAAAGTCTTCTGTGTGAGTCATGAAGCGGTAAATTTTAACTTTCTGGTATATGTATATATGCTCTTTCTACAATTCGTCACCCAACTTCATCATCAAGTGTAGAGTGTATTTCATTCCTGTGCAAATTTATAAAGTGAATGCTATTCTGAAAAAAAAACAAATTTCCATGCGAGGAGAACATTCTTAGCAAATTCCATTTAAAACGCTTAAATCCTTTTATCACTCAAATGATCCAACTCAAACAAACTTAAATAGGCCATGTACCAAGCTTACTACACATTCAGTACTAATTAACTGTCAAGCACTTGTATGACATAAACAAGAGTTATACTTCTACATTAAGCATGCAAGGGTTTCAGGAACAGATTGAAGACACCTTCGTCAAGAATGTATGTGGCAATCAAAGTGTGTCCTCCTAGAAGGCTACAAAGAGACTGTTAGTGCCATCAGACACCCATGTTTCTTAATCCTTCAAATATTATAGCATACTATTGAAATTTAAATGACTGCATGTTCTCTCTTAGTTGATCATTGGAGATCAAGAGGGTAATATCCTTCTTGCAGCTAACTTTTTGTTATATCTTTCCTTTAATTGTCTTTAGCTTAACATGCTTTGGCAGATATTTGGAGACTATGATTTTGATATCAATTTGGTAGAGGGCATACAAAACATTGCTTTAAAAAGTGGTCTGGGTGCTTGCTTGGGCCTAAGTAGTACTCAGGTCACCTACCTAGGTCTTGGGAGCACCAAGGGGAGCATGTGGCTGCTCACATGGACTGCATTGCATCAAAAAGGGGTATATTGTTCGTTTAGGCATAGAAACAGATGAAGAGAATGGGCCGAAACCAAAATTATACATCAAAGTCCATCTTACAGAAATGGTGATGATAAGATTTGAATTTTCAAAAAGAATCCTTCCTCTCTTAATGCTAAAAACACCGAAGTGCCGCTTAAGCGCCTAGGCGCTAGGTGCTTGGTCCGGCTCCTAGAAGAGCCTAGTGCATTCTAAGACATTGATAGAAAACGTAGTACACACTGGTGCATATTATACCCTTCCTGAATTGATACTGAAACCCAGATCTACTAATTAAGGACTATGATAAGGTAGGTAATGGTTATCTTTGAAACAGTGAATAACAACTTGTAGACAATCATGCATCTACAGATTTAACTAGTGCACCAGTGTGTACTACGTTTCATCCACAGCTTGTAGACAATCATGCATCTACAGATTTAACTAGTGCAGAAATACAGCCTTGCTAGAAATGTTCCTATCAGCATCTTTGCGCTCCCTTATAACCTGTACAATTCTTTTCTGAATTCTCTAGGTCATGCTAAACCATTCACTATAACCTACAGCTGATTTAGGATTATGCTCAACAACATATGCCTTTATATTAATACATTTCATTTCCTTCATAACTCATATTGTCACTTGTCAAACTGTGTGCATGGCTAGGAACTAGGAAGTTGCCTCTCTTAGGTTGTCGCTATTATACCAAGCTCATCAAGGTGATGTTTCTCCCCTCCAAATAGTTAAAAATTTCCATCTAATTCCCTGAAGAAATTAAATAGCCCTGTAACTCTCATCACTTTCATTGTTCGATTTAAGCCGATTGACTCTTTGCCATTTTCAAGTTCATTTTTCTGTGAGCTCATGTATTTGGAGCTAACAAGCGTCATACTTCAATTTTTGCACCATCCGCAAGGCCATCTTGTGGCAGTATTAATAGATATTATTGAATCATGGTTACAACAATGACCAATTGCTTTATAATTACCAAATAAACATAGGAAAATATTACGGCATATCCAACGACAGACCCAACCCACACCGCACACAGAGGTCCCCTTCTTTAGCTTCCCTTTCTTTTTTGGAGGATTATGCAATGACACTCTTGGAACATGGTCTACGTCAAGTGTATGATTTGCATTCTTTCTTGGTGCTGGTGTTTTCACTGCTGGTACACCATCTTCGTAAACCTATGATATTTTACCATTACAGATATACTTGGATAGTTGGATGTACAAAGGGTTCAAGCACCATGTGGTGTGCTATGTACAAGTGGACAGCCTCTTTAAGAATTCTCGATTGAATATTTTATTTTCCGAGAGTCGTATCTCTAAAGTGCATTTCTGGAGCTCCTTAGAGCAGTGACTGCTTTCTGCGTTATTAAATTTTGATCTCGTAATTGGCCCTACACGATGGGGGCAGTTAAAAATTAAAATCAGTACATTTATTCAATTAAACCTTATGCTGTGTCAGTTAGATGAAAACTAATGTAGCTTTGCTGAACGAAGAAGCCTTCTTCTCTGCTCTCTCTATTTTCTACTGTTGTCTCCCTTGTTACAACCAATTATGAAGATTTTTTCAGTAGTTGAAATTTATCTTGAAATAAGTTTTTTAAGTGACGCTCCTAATATTGTGCTTCATGTGATTCTTAGAACAAAAGCATGTACAAATAGCACTTATAAAGTTATTACCACCTAACTTTACATAGATACCTCATGAATTACTTTCTTTCCACCCAAAACTATACCAAGATTATAGATGTTCTTCTTGAGCTGGATTGACAGCCCATCTCACATTGACTGCACTTTTTTCTGGGCTGTCATCAAAACCATCTTTTTCTTTATGACCAACATATCCTTCTCATATATCATCCTAAGTAATCTTCTGCCCTTCTTAGCAATCAAATACTTTAGTTTAGACTCTTCTTTAAATTTCTTGGCTTGATTATATTCCTTTCGTGAAGGGTGACCATCCGAGGGCAGCCTCATGAAGAAGCTGTGCTCTGCTCACCTTCATCCACTTATGCTATGAAGTTCGTTGGGACATCCAACTCAGTGTTCCTGATCCCCGCAGGAGAGACAACTCTGTCAAGCTCCAATCTTGTTTCCACTGACGGTGAGGCAAACAACTCTGCAGTGATGGAGTCAGTTGCATCAGTCCTCAAAGTCGCTCCAGGGACTATGGAACTGGTCCTAACTGCTCCAAGGCTTGATAAACTGAGAACATTCTTAAGTGAAAGACCCTACATCCTCGAAGAAGATTTAGAGATCAATTCCAATAGAAAGAAAGGATTGTATTCATGGCAAGACCTACTTGAGCTAATCCAGGCCAGCGAAGAGGAGCTGGGATCAGCACTGAAGTCTCTGTCAGCTGTAGAGATAGATGGATACTGGAGAATTATTGATGCAGAATCCATGGATAAAATCCTCAACATGATCCTGAATAATTCTATCTTATGTGAATGGCCCCTAAATTCACTCCCAGAAGATCAAGTGGTTTCTGCTTTAGCAGCAGATGGGTTTCCCGAAAGAATTGTTCTACACTGCCTCGAAACATTTGGAAGTAAAAAGGATAATATGGGTGATTGTTTGTGGAGCCTCAATGAGAAGCGGGTATGTTTAAATTTTGCCTTGAAGATCTTGAGCGGTGGCAAGATGAAGCTAGAGAAATTCATGGAGAAATGGCTGCAGAGTATCCCGTCAGGGATGAATGCTGATTTGAAAATGCTTGAAGGTGAAATTCTTTATGATAAAATTGGTGTAGAAAGTTGGATTCGAGCTTTTAGCGTCTCAGCTCTTCCCACTGTTCCAGCTGATCGTTTTGCTGCACTTTTTCGAGAGCGGTCTAAATGGGAATGGAAGGACTTGGAGCCCTACATAAGGTTTTCGTCAGTCCTTCAGCTTGTTTTTCTTCCTCATGTGAATATTATGAAAAGTTTTAACATTTTTTTTCCTCTTCCTGCATACAGGGATTTGAAGATACCAGGACTTTCTTCAGAAGCATTGCTCATCAAATACACTCGAAGATCACAAGCGAATCCAGATGTTGAACCCACGTTTACTGCTCGATAATCCTTACAGTTTCTTGCCATTTTGTATCCCGAACTATTTGTATACATGATTGCCTTTATTGTTATTTATGCCTTATGAAAATTGCAGCAGAATCCTGTTTCTACTATAGGATCGAGCTGTTAGCCAATGGTACTATTATTGAGGATCGTTTCTTGTTTTCAGCTGAAGCATTTCATTAGAATCCCTCATTTGTTCTAACAGCACCTTTCGACTCTTGCAGCTGGGCAATCTAATTGTCAATGTTAGCTCCTAAGTGATTACAACCTAAATTATAAATGCTATAAGAATAACGTGCCCAAGCAATAATCACATAAAATTCTCGGTCTGCTGCATAAAATTCACAAAGGGAAAAGAAAGACTAGTTCTACGAAATTTACTTTTGCGACGGCAGCCTGAAACTGCACCGCGAAAAGAAAACTGCAACATGCTTGTATTTGGCTATCCGCTAGGTTTATACAACGTTTCCTATACCTAGAAGTTTAATTATTGCATAAAGTTGAAGCTTATCAGCGAAGGGAGCTAAAAGACCGATTTTTAAAAGCTTTTTGAGGCACACTTAGGTTCAAAACATGGGAAATAGCACAAAATTTTTAACTGGTTACAAGCAATACATATGATCCAAACCTTCGGGTAGTTAACAGTTCAAATCCACAGTTTTTTTTAACACAGTTTCCACCACTAACTGCCAAAGTTGAAGTCACGTGGCTTGTCGAAACAAATAAAGCCGACCACTGCGTGAACCAAGATATCACTCATCTGCCTTAATTCAACTTCTCTATAAATGCATTAATGTGTTCTTGGCGATTGCCTGAATCACCACCATCTTTGAAATGCTTCTTCTTCAAAGGGTGAAGGCTTTCAGGCTTTTTGAGCTTGAATGGCCACAGGAACCTGCTCACCTCCTTAAAATGTGGTCCCACGTTGGAAATTTCATGCACGATATCTTCAAGACAGATGATACCATACTTCCCAAGAGCCTAAATTCCAATCCAGATAAATAAAAAATATGAGAAAATCATGAAGAGAACTTTCCATGATTTTACTTCAACAATCAGATAATAGTAGGTTTTATTGACACAAAGAAACAAAGAAACATATGAACTGCTATTTTAGAAGATCAACATTCTTGGAGCAATTTGCAACAAATTTGCAGTAAAAATTATCACTTAAATCAATTACTAACAGTGTCAACTAAAATTACTCTTGAATCTTAATATGTGCTGAAGTATGCAAGTAGAACATGCTAAGTAAAGGAGAGGTGTAAGTAATGAACTGGTTTCTGAATGTCTATTGTTGGGCGCAGAGTCACGCCCTCACGTCACGGAAGCGATATCACCCGAGAGAGAGCTCTGGTTTTTATTGTCACAAAAGCTCAAGTCAACCTCTATATTCATGTTTCACAAAGGAAACAAGAACAGAAAGTGAAATATCTCAACAAAGTGAGGTATACACTCTTCCTCTCATCAGTTCTAGGACTGACTTGTCGAGGGAACCTACAAGCAATAAACAACTCTTGTTCCAGCTTAACCTCTCATCATAGGACTGACTTGTCGAGGGAACCTACAAGCAAAATCAACTCACAATAAAAGATGAGACAACAGATTTACATGGTTAGGCAAACTTGCCTACGTTCACGGGATGGGGGTTTCACTACGAGGAGAATATTAAAACTTATTACAAGCTCTCTCTTCCTCACTCTCTCTTTCTAACTTCCACAACTCCACATACTTCCCCTTCCTCCCCTTCTCAATTTATAGGAGAGAAACGGGCAAAAAATCAGATTTTCGCGTGAAAAAATTCGCGCTTGGGGAGACGATCGCACGGAAACCCGTGCGGGTTTTGCGGAGACGAGCAGAGGGAACACGGGTGTTCCCTCCCTCATGGGTTTTGTTCGTGGGACACACCCATGTGGGTGTGTCCCCCTCCACGTTCACATCTATATAGTAAAAGTCTGGGCCTATTCTAGATATTAGAAACACCAGACAGTGACGAAGACCATGAGAACTCAGTGCTTTTAAAAACCTCAGCATCAGGGAACAAGCACTAAGTTGTATGTGCAAACTCTTTTAGAAACACCTGGAAAATCTTATACCACCAGGCTGTACTCAGAAAATATTAAGAAAAATTACAAATTTTGAAAACTCATAAACATGGCCATAACATTCCTCAGGTCATTTATACAAGATCATAAATGACTGCAATTACTAATTTGCCACGATCATTAGGCCTTTTTAATGATAATTCTGATTAGCTGTGGGGTTTTAAACCTGAGAGATAACTAAGTACCAACTGTTTTCATTAGTCAATTTCAATGATGAGGCAAGTACATAAAAGCAATGAGCCTGCAATAAGAGGCTAGCTAACATTTGAAAGGTCGAGCTTCCCAATAAAGTTTAGCTGACGTAGCAAAGCAACAATCTTCCAAAATTCCCCAGACTAGGACTGCCATTTTAATCTAAAATGTAAATAATCACATTTTGATCTTTGGTTGCTCAACGACTTATGCTACTTGAAATTATCACATTCCCCTGTGTTTTAACAATATCTGAAGATCAGGTGTACGTGGTTTCACATCACTTGACGATATATCATCAGCATGCATGCTGAACTTCACAAATAGCTCACACCCGTTCATATTTAAAAGAAGATACAGACTAATAGATCTGTTCTACTACCAACACATTAGTTCAGGTTAATCAATTCTTGTGTCATCAGACTGAGTGGTTAACATCCTACCATTGTACTACCATACTACTAATTGTTTAGCATGATCATACATCATCAGAGGACATCCTGAAAGCGACCTTCAACATTCCCCTAAATTAAGAAATGCAATATATTGATATAGTGCAAATAAAGCATCATATATAGGCCTATAGCCATTTATATTATGAAATAACTTCTTCAAGAACATATCGTTTGACATTGAAAGCCATTTGCAACTTTAACTGCATACACGCACCATGTGTGTGATTAAGCATTATTATTGAACTGAATCCGATGGTTCAAAATAAGTACAGAATTATTTTTAAAAATACAAAAATGCAAAACTCGGCATTTTTCCAGAAACATGGCAAGTGATCCTAAAGAAACATGACTAACAAACAGTACATATTACTTAGGATCTACATACCTGTTCAATAACATTGTTGTCTGTGAGAGGGACCCTCTGATTGTCTATCATGGCACAACCCTTCTTGTAGATCAACTCCCTCACACTTTTCGCATTAGGATAACTGGAAACA